>CAOGCB010727997.1:0-12613 GCA_948266635.1 Cnidoscolus chayamansa
TCTCTCTTGTCCATTGCTATCTTCTCAAGTGAAGCCAAGCCAACTTCTTGCTCAAACCTTCACTTTGTCTTCCATTTCATAAATTTGATATATTTAGTGGGTTTTTCATCAAAGTTTTTATTTTTATTTTTATGCATTTTCATGCTACTCAAATCTTTTTAACTTGATCACCGAAATGGGCTATTTATAAAGATATGATGGTGATTATTTAAATTATAATAAATTAGAATTCATAGTTAATTTATAAATATTTGAAATGCAAGGCAGGTGATGAAACAGTGGATGGACTTAGTGGTTGATGCATGATTGAAGATAAAAAAAAAAAAACCCCCAATACCAATTGGTCAAAGAAAAGACAAATGCAGTTATCTAAAATCATTATTAAGTAGTAACTTTAAGTTGAAACATTGTGATTCCAATGTTTGAACAAGAAGCCAAATGGATTGACAAATCAATTGAGAGGCAAGAAAGTATATGACTTTTGAGGTCACATTCTTCCATCAAAGAGGCCCTTATTTTCCCTATGTTCCCACGGAAACAAAAGGACCCAAATCACCATCAACGAGAGTTGCACACCTTCTTGAATCCTCCCCCAAAACCAACCATGTCGGAGAACAGCAACAACAACAAGAACCCAGCAGAGGTCAAGGATTTCCAAATTATGATTGCAAATAAAGATGATAACAAGAAGCAATTAGCACCCAAGAGAAGCTCCAACAAAGACAGGCACAAGAAAGTAGATGGTAGAGGAAGAAGGATAAGGATGCCAGCTCTATGTGCTGCAAGGATTTTTCAGCTGACAAGAGAATTGGGTCATAAATCCGACGGTGAAACAATTCAATGGTTGTTACAGCAAGCTGAACCATCGATTATTGCTACAACTGGTACTGGGACGATGCCTGCTTCAGCTCTTGCAGCTGCAGGGGCCTCTGTTTCCCAACAGGGGGTCTCTGTTTCTACAGGATTGCATACAAAGATGGAAGGGCTGGGACAGAGTATTGGGTCCAGAGAGAGGCCCAATTGGGCAATGGTGGCTGGTAATTTGGGAAGATCTAATGTAGCGAGTGGGATGTGGCCCTCTGTTGGTGGGATTGGAGCAGGATTTATTTCCAATACCAGTCAGTCAGCTTCCAATTTTGGAAATGAGAACTCCAATAATTTGCCAAAATTTGGAATCCATGGGATTGAATTCCCAAATATTAATATGGGTTTCATGAGTCTTTACTCCATGTTGAGTGGTACTAATCAGCAAGTTCCAGGTTTAGAGCTTGGGCTTTCTCAGGATGGGCATACTGGGGTGTTGAGTTCACAAGCTTGGAGCCAATTCTACCAGCAGATGGGACAGAATCGCAGCAGCAGCCTAAATTCCTTTAATCAGCAGCAGCAGCAGCAAAATCCTGAAGAGGATGACTCTCAAGGATCAAGGCACTAGAAAATTGAGATAGAGGAGTTTCTGATGGAAAACTTTGTTAGGAATGAGACTCAATTATCTCACATAATTTCTCTAGTCAGTGTGGACAAGGAATCAGATGAGTGAAACGAATTTGGGGTTTCAATAGTTTTCTGATACTGGGTTTGGCAGCCAGCTTCAGTCCTTCTGATCAGCAGTTTCATCAAACAGGTTGCTTTTTTTGTTCCTTCCAAGTCAAAAACTTGTGCTTTTTATGGGTTATCAGTAACACTACTAAAATGTTAATATTCCATTTGATTTGTGAGATGCAGGATGAAATGTGAAGAAAACGAAAACATGGTTTGAAGATTGCATTATTAAATTTGTACCGTTAGGCATGTGTTCTTTTTTGCTTTATCTGAATCAAGAAATAATATTTTCTTGAATATCTAATAAAGTTTGAGAAAATTTCCACCAAGGAATTGCAATTTTTCCTTGGTTTCTTTCAATTTCAGCAGCTATATTCATCAAGACTGCCATAGAATCTTTAGCTTAGATCTTCCAAGCACATTGCAATTATATCATTTGAAATAACTTTGATTTCTTGCAATCTAAATCAAATTAATGGACTGCTTACCCATTCTCCAGCTCATAGTTTAGCCGATACAACAAATAACTCATCATAGATTGCAAATTAATGGACTACTTATCCATTTCTTGGAGCATTGACAGCCACAGAAATCCAAGAATTCTGTCATTTTACAAGGAAGGATTTATTTCTATAGGGCATTGTTTTTTTTAAAAAATAATAATAAATTTTAATGATTCATTACTCAATTTTTGTGGAATCTGTGTAAGAAGAACAAATTGGACAGCTGAATTTGTAAGCTTTCTCCCACCCCCCCAAAAAAAAAAAAAAAAAAAAAGGAAAGGAAAGGAGAAGTGAGACAAGTGCAGCACCTGGGACAAGTGGGTTAGTCCACCATGACCACTGGACACGAAGGTTTATGGACCAATTGGAATGGGTTTTTGGACCACTTCTATAGGACCATTTCAGTCCACAATGACCACATTCCAAGTATGTTTTGTTTGCTTTTACTCTCTGCCTTTCCAATATGCCAATTCCTAAAAGATTCCATATTCTTTCTGCAAGATCTGATTATGATGTTTATATTTTATCAAATTTTATTTTTTATGATATTTAATCTTTTCCTCCATTTTTAAATGATAATTTCAAAAAAAAAAAAAAAAGGAAAATGAAGAAACAAAGAGAAAATGATGAAAATTGCAGTCGACTTTCCCTGATTCAGAAAAGTAAACAACATAACAGTGTTAGAAGCAGAAGTGGGGTGGGGCAATGGCTGCTCAGAGGCAGATTGCAGAAGAAGAGGACTCAGCAATTATATATAAATAAAAAAATCAATGAGAAGATGGCTACATTCCCTTAATTCCCTCCAATACTCTCATGATTTTTTAAAATATATATATAATTATACTAAATGAGAAATTTGAGTATTTTTAAAATATATAGAGAGAGATTTTGAAGCATTTATGTAAAAAAAAAAAAAATGTAAGAAGGAAATAGATCATTCAAGTGGCATGTGATAGTGGCCAAAATGGCTAGACAACCTACCCACACCAACAAACCCTATCACTCCTCCAACTTCCCATGTGCCAATCACGTGCTGAACCACATCAGATATGCCATTTGGCAACTGGCAACTGCCATTAATTGTGTGTGGTGATGTTCTTCTTCCCATTTCACTTGTTGTAAATTGCAATGGATTCCATCCCAATTAATTATTCAATTTTTTTTTATTATTTTTAATTATAAGTATCTCCCAATATATTATAATGGCTGGCTTATGTTCCAATATAAAGAATACGAAAATAAGAAAGATGTAGGCATGTCCAGAATCCTACCAGATATGGAAAGCTAATGAGAGAGAGAGAGAGTGAAGGGCTTCCCTTAACTCTTAAGGAATTGGGATGGGAGTGCCCTAAACCCCAATAAAATCCAACTACATATCAAAACATAAACCACAGCAAAATCTTGATTAGATTTTGAGAGGTATGATAAAAGCAGATATTAGTAGAAGAACTCTTTGAATAATGAAAACAGAGAGACGTAGGAAAAGGACTCTACTCTACAAAACAGGGCTATAAAGAAATGCTTAATCCAATCCAAATCCAAGCTCACCAATGCCAACTTGCAAGAAATGGAAAGAACTAGAGCCGCCTTGTGAGACAGGAAAGAAAAACACACACACACCGAATGCTAGGAGGGTGGGGCCCATCTCGCCATCGACAACCCAGGATGGCAGACTCCTGGGTCCCATGCTCTCTCTCTCTCTCTCTCTCTTTCTTTTTCTTTTTCTTTTTTTTTTTTCCCTTGAATTGTGGTTTTTATTATTATTATGACGATTTGTTTGATACTGTGTTTTTTTTTAGTTAGGTCCCTCCAAAACTCTTCGTCCAACTCAAGAGCCACCAGTACCACCTCCACCACCCCAACAAACACATAGCCACAAACTGAACTCAGAGTCCAAAGGTACGAAGGAATTGCTAAGAAACATCGGTAACCCACTTCTCTGTGTCTTTTAAGACACCTGAGCTTCTTGATTCTTAGGGAAATTTCTCACCTTTTCTTTCCTACAAATGGATTGTTGGTCTCCTTCTCTCACAATGGATGATGAGTTTGAGAAGCTCGTCATTCGAATGAACCCTCCTAGGTATTATTATCTTTTCTTTTTCTTTATCTCTTTTGGTTAATTGAGACTTTTCAGGATTATGTTGAATTCAAGTGGGCTTTTGTGTTTTTCTTGAAATTTCTGTTTCTTGGGTTGAGATGGTGGAGTTTCAAGGTTATAGCCACATGGTATGTGATGTTGTTTCTTTTTTATCCTTTAATTGCAGGGTTACTGTTGATAATGCCTCGAGCAGGAAAGCCACTTTGATTAAGGTGTTTGATTGAATCATTTCGATTTCTTTGTTATCATTTTTATTGGAGATTCATGAGGTAACTTCAAATTTTGAGTCTTTTCCCTGATAATTTTTTCAGGTCGACAGTGCAAATAAGCGAGGTAGCTTGTTGGAGGTGGTTCAGGTCTTGACCGATTTAGATCTTATAATTAGACGAGCTTACATTTCTTCTGATGGGGAATGGTTCATGGATGGTTAGCTTTTTTAGTCCCTTGCCTTTCATTTAATTTGGTGGGTTTCTAACACGTTTCTGTATGGTTCATTTTCTTGTTTTCACTGGTTGTTTGCAGTTTTTCATGTCACAGATCAACATGGGAATAAGCTTTCTGAGGATCGTGTGGCCGAACGAATTCAACAGGTAGATCTGCAAAACCAGTCTCCATGACTCTAATTATCGTAAAATTCAGATTCTTTCGTTGAACAATTAGGTTCTTCTAGAAATCCAATGTGATTATGCAATTCAAACGAAGCTTAGATTAATTTCTCATTTAAGATACTTTAAAGAACATGGGTTAGTAAATGAGGGCCTTGTTCCATGCAGTTCTTCTATGGTCTTAGATTTCCTAGCCATTCCTTCAAGTTTGAGATAATCTTGACGTCACTCTTTATTTTGTATATGTTTTGATTCTAAATTTTCCTATTCAATGCTAAGGATCAATTCTTTTAAAAAGGAAATGCAGTAGAAAAAGATTTCATAAGAGGAGAAATATGTCGGTCTAAAGAAGTCATGGAAGACACAGAACCAGTCCTTCTGATAAGTTATTTTTAATACTTAAGTTGTAGAATACAATTTTTTGCTGCGTCAGTCACACTCCATAATTTGAGACATCAATGAGTAAATGACAAAAGGAGTAGACAAGGAAGAAGCGGTGATTGATGTTCGGTCTGTACCATAAAAGTTTAGCATCATTATTTGTGGAGCCAACTGAGTTCAATGTCATGTTGATGAATTAGTTTGAATGTCACAGTCACTGGGACCAAGAGCACGCAGCTTCCGGTCCTTGAGACGGTCTGTAGGTGTCCAAGCTGCCACAGAAAACACAAGTATAGAATTGACAGGAAGAGACCGCCCAGGCTTGCTTTCAGAAGTTTTTGCTGTTCTTACTGACCTCAAATGTAACGTGGTGGCTGCAGAAGTCTGGACCCACAATTCACGAATGGCATCAGTTGTTTACATAACTGATGAAGCTACTGGATTACCAATTGATGATCCTGATAGACTCACTAAGATCAAACATCTCCTCCTATATGTTCTGAAGGGAGATAGAGATAAACGAAGTGCGAATACAGCTGTATCTGTGGGTTCCACTCATAAGGAAAGGAGGTTGCACCAAATGATGTATGCTGATCGTGACTATGATATGGATAATGCAGATTGTGGATCATCAAGTGAACGAAGCAAACCCCTTGTAACAGTAGAAAACTGTGCAGACAAGGGATACACAGTTGTGAACTTGAGGTGCCCTGACCGCCCTAAGCTACTCTTTGATACTGTGTGCACATTAACAGATATGCAGTATGTTGTATATCATGCAACTGTCATAGCTGAAGGGCCAGAGGCTTATCAGGTTGTTCTTGAATCCCTCAACATGCTTTTTTAAATATTCTGGATAATTTTACTATTTTAAATCATTCTCAATGATTCCTAACAATGCCTTTGTTGTGCTAAAGCTTAACAATTATGTTTATTGATGTATAGGAATATTATATCAGGCATATGGATGGGTCACCTATTAGTTCTGAAGGTGAGAGACAAAGGGTAATTCACTGCTTGGAGGCAGCTATTAGAAGGAGAACTCCTGAGGTACAAACATTTGCAAGTTCAACTTCGATGCTAGTCTGCAATTTCACCATGTGTGATTCATAATTCATTTTGTTTGAAATGCAGGGTATAAGACTAGAACTTTGTAGTGAAGACAGGGTTGGCCTTTTGTCGGAAGTGACTCGCATATTTAGGGAAAACGGGCTCTCAGTCACTCGAGCAGAAGTAACAACCAGGGGTTCCCAAGCGGTGAATGTTTTCTACGTGACTGATGCATCAGGACATCCTGTAAAGAGTGAAACTATTGAAGTAGTTAGAAAAGAGATTGGAATTACAATTCTCCGTGTGAAGGACGATGGTCAATCAACTCCTCCCCAAGAAAATGGGAGATTCTCTTTGGGTAATCTCTTTCGATCTAGATCAGAGAAGTTCCTTTACAATTTGGGTTTAATAAAGTCGTATTCTTGAGCAGATGATTAGCAAAACTAGGTTGTGTCAGTCAGCGTATGTACATGATAGTATAGTTTGGCATAGTAGCATAGGCTTTAGCTTTAGGTCAATCAGCTGTTGATCATCATTCCTGAAACTTGCAACAAATTTCAACTTGTAAATCTTCATGTGAATATATTTTCATGTCATTGGTCTATTTCAATACAAGCCATGGCCATAAACAAGAAATTTAATGATCGGGCATAGCATGTCATATCAGAAAGCAGCCAGGACAATTCTCTTTGTCCCATTTAACTATAGCAAGGCAAGTAGAGGATGCAAAGCATGTCAGAGACAGCAAATATTTTCTGTTGACAGATTGATTATTTAGAATTTTACCAACTCAACTGATGAAGGAGGGTGTATGGATGGAGATCTTATCATACAAATAAGGCCTGAGACCTATAAGCAGGTGTTCCAAAAAACTTAACTAACAAATTCTTTGATGCCACTCATCCTAGTGGCTGGGTTGAGAGAAGGTCTAGATTCTCACCCACCAAGAAATAAATGGTCATCCTCTTATCTCACTCCAATATTATAATATAATTATAAAAGCAAATTGGAGATTGACATCGTGAAGCGGAAGCACCTTTTTTCACTAAAGTGGTGGGTGGTCATGACTCGACTCAGCATTGATCTTTCTTTTCTTTTTCCCAACTTTTTAATGCCTTTCTTGAAAAGTGGAAACTCAGCCTCATGGCCATTAGCCACTGCAACAACAAATACTATTTATATACCCATTTTCTATTCCAATGTTTTTATGGAAAAGGTTTCTATTTAACCCAAAATAAAATAAAATAAAATTGCTAAATTGCAGTAATTTCTATTCCAATTTTGTTTTAAATATATTAAAATGATTTTTCGTTTATTATTTAAAAAAAAACTACAGGCTAAATAAAAAGACAAAGTAATAAAAGACAAAAAAGAAATAAAAAATGATTAAGGCAATTAAGAGCAAATTATAAAGCAAAGTGATGGCTAATGATTTTTTTTTTTTTTTTTTGAACGTAACAGAAGAGAAGAAAAAGAAAAGTCACCGACAGAATCTCAACGGGAGAAGAGAGAGAGAGAGAGGGTCCATCACGCAACTCCACGCCCACATGATGTGTCGTTTTCGCTTTCATATTGTCTGATTACACGTGTCAAGATCAGGATCACAGGTCACTCCCAGCCGCCAGTGCACTTGTGGGGCCCATTTAGACCAACTTGCATCATCGCAGGTGGGGTCCACTGGAAGGTATCACGTGGCAGAGGATTCTATAGGATCCTCCTCGAACCACGTGATTCCCATTGCCAAACATCTCGTATTTGTCTTCCTTTGTACCAACTCTGACACTTGCTTACTACTGGACTTATTTGTTTTTCTTTTGGTATAGGAATTTATACCAACTCTGCCACTTGCTTACTACTGGACTTATTTATCTTCCCTTTGATATAGGAAAAAGGTGATGATGCCCTCGCCGCTCGCACCTTTATCCGAAGGGTAAATCATTTATATATATAATTATTTTTTAATGTGAGATTTATAGACTCATGACCTATTTGTCTTCCCTCATTAATAATTATTGCACTTTTTCCTCTCTATTTTTTTCTTATTAATAAATTCAATTTATAATTTATAACTTCAATCAGCGAAACAGCCTTTCAATAAGAACTGTTATAAAGTTTTCAGGAATTTAAATGGCTATTTTAAAAATAAAAATAAAAATAAAATCAAGAATTTTAAAGAGTACCATTTTGTTTGAAAGGGCATAAAAGGGGTATTTGCCTTTTCAATCAAATCAATAGGCTTGAATCATACAGATATATAAAAAAACATGGTGAACACGTTTTCAATCATATATCAAATGATATACATCTCATTAATGGAGCCATAAAATGAAAAACAGAAAAATGCCGACCACTAAATTTCTATGCTCAATATTTTCCACTGATTACAATTTCATTAATAATCCTTTTAAAGTGGTTCCAAGCAAGCTCTTCTAAATGAGGGACAGCTTGAGTGTCATGCCTCAGACATTGGAAGCTCACCGCACTCACTGATCACCACCCTCTTTCTGGGACGGTCTCCTCTGTCTGTCTCTTGTGTCTCTATCAACTTCACAATGTCCATGCCTTCTAAAACTTGTCCGAATACTACGTGCCTCTGATCCAGCCATGGGGTCTGCCATTTCCAAAGTACAGATGATTATATATATCAATGCCTCAAGCCCTTCACTACTGTTCATCGAAAGAAATGCACGGTAGCACTAATAGAATGCACATGTCCAATCTGTTGCTCAAAACAGAAAATTGGGTCTGCTTCAACCCATCGCATTAAATTTTTAAGCACTTCTATATCTTTTTGAGTAGGAAACAATCAGATGGAGGAGAATCAGGTTAAACAAAACCACCCAAACACTTTCTTCTAATATTCTGGCCAACTAGAAAACGCGCAAGAAAATTTAAGCCCATTAAATTACATAAAGTTTTTCTTTTCTCAAAAGCAGAGCATCAGAGGAAGCTTCTCTTTCCCTTTTCTTTTTTATGCGTTCTCTTTTATTTTATTTTTTTTTTTTTGTGTGTGTGTTGGGGAAGGTGTGGTGGTCCAGTGCGACCTACATTAGAATAATATGTAACACCAAACCCAGAAAGCACAAATACTATGAATTTTAACTCAGCGAAAGGATATTATATCTTTCCACAAAAAAGGAAAAAAAACTCGGCAAAAGGTTCAATACAAAATTTAATCTAAAAAGTTATTTGCTTCTTTATTCCCTTGAACACAACAATTCTGATCTACATAGTAGGAAAATCAAGTATATATAATAAACACACTATATATTAAATGCATGTAAATATGTATTATAGATCAATCTAAATATGAAGAAATTGATCTACCTTGACAGTGCATATAAAGAACTGACTTCCGTTTGTGTTGGGGCCTGCATTTGCCATACTAACTACTCCTGGTCCAATGTGTGCCACTGCAAAACATCCCACATTTCAGAACATGCAATGGGACATAAAAAATGACAATATACAGCATATGAAAGAAAAAAATGACCACTAGGAGGAATTTAGGAAGAACCATGCAGAATTTTTTATATTTTAGACTGTTTATAAATAGTAGCTGTTTATGTCTTGACAGAATAGTAGAGATAGAAAAGGCAGCATATGTCTTAATAGGTGTCGTTTACTGAGGAGGGTTGAACCTTCCAAAGAGTAACAATGTATAATTGTACAATTGAACTTACACTTGAAGTTTTCATCTTTAAATGTGCGACCATATATGCTTTTACCTCCAGTTCCCTGCATTTAATTTCAAACTCTTGAGCTTTAGTAGTTTCCCAATAAATGGCTCAAGAACAATGCTACATATGTATATGAGGCAGACAAAAGGGCCTCTCTTTCTGGAAATTTCAAATCCTAATGCACCTTTGATTATTAGATCAACTGATATAACACCAATGTAATGATGTATTTCATTCATGAATCAGCATAATATCTCTCTGATTGGAGGGTATTCCCATGTCAATAGTATTGTTCAATTGGGAAAATTAAGCAGTAATAAGGAAGACTTAAAAGAAATTTGAATTCCCATAATATGCCAACTGCTTTTCTTGTGTTTTGGAATTTTCTCTACTAACCATTTCTAGTGAGCTAAGGTAAAGAAGGAAATATGTTCTGACACAAGAACCAGCAAACAATTGAAATACCATATACGCTCAACATATTCATAAGATGAGCGTGGCAGAAATGAGAATGTTAAGATGGATGTGTGCCCATACTAGATTGGATAAAATTAAGAATGAGCATATTCGGCAGAAAGTACAGGTAGCGGAGGTTGGTGATAAGGTGAGAGAATGAAGACTTGGATGGTTTGGGCATGTTTTACGGAGACCTCCCCATGCGGCAGTTCGCAAGTTGGAGAACTTGGTGATTGATGGGACTAAGAGAGATCGAGGTAGACCTAGGATAGTTTGGAAGGAAGTAATAGCCAGAGACTTACGAGCCTTAAATATTGATGCGAATTTAGTTAGTAATAGACTTGGATGGAGGCGTAAAATCCACGTAATGGAAGGAGTCTAAGGCGTGTGATTGTTGATATTGCTTTTTTAGCTTATTTTGTTAGAGGATCCATACAGCTGACCCCAACTGGTTTGGGACTAAGGCTTGTTGTTGTTGTTGTTGTTATATCTTGCAATTTCTATTCATTTTATGCACTTTGCAAATTTTTTTGAAAAATTTGCGTAGCGCCAGGCCGTTACCGTTACGTTACAGCCGTTACAGGCCTATTTCCGTTACCCGCGGCCGCGAACGTGGCCGCAACCGCGATTTAAAACCTTGTTTGGCTCTTAAATTTTAGGACACTAAACTATGCCTTAGATCAAATTTAATTACCCAAAATAAAATACCAACCTGTTGAAATATTTTTTCCTTGCCCCAAATGCTATCACCTTTCCTTCTCCTCTAATTCTTCTCCCTCTCTCTCTCTCCGATGACCCTTCTATTTTTCTTTTCTTTTTTTTCCTTCTTTAGTGGCTTAGGCGGTGCCTAAGCCACCTCCTCTTGGGCACCGCATTTGCCTCTTTTTTTATTCTTTATTCTTTTTTATTGTTTTATTTATTCTTTTTTATTTTTTTTAGACACCTAATTTCCTATGCCCTAATAAGCATACGTGACAATTCTCCCCACCCTAGGAAATTTCGTATCGAAATTTAGAATATACTAACCTTTAAATAAATGAGGGCACAACTCTCTCATTTATGTCTCTCTTTTCCAAGTAGCTTCATGTCCTGTATGATGGTTCCATAGAACTTTAATTAGTAGAATCTGCTTATTTCTCAACTGCTTAGTTTCCCTTGCTAATATTCTAATTGGTTCTTCGCTGTAACTCAAATCTAGTTGGATCTCAATTGCTTCAGCTGCAATCACATGTGAATAATTTGATCTGTATCTCCTAAGCATAGATACATGAAACACATTGTGGATATGATCTAGCTCTAGGAGTGAAGCTAGTCTATAAGCCAATGGACCTACACGTTCAATGACTTCGTATGGACCAATGAACCTAGGACTCAGTTTACCCTTTTTGCCAAATCTCAATATCTTCTTCCGTGGAGATGATACGAACCCCGCTGACAATTGCGATGAAACCCGAAATCAAATATGGAATAGTTTTCCCAAGATCTTTCAAGTTTACGATGGAACCTCGTCCCAACACCTATGGTAGATGTGAACCTTGGTATAAGGAAGACGCCACAATCAATGATGGAGGATTGATTGATAAGTCAGGTTTTGAACGCCACAAGGAAATCCCTTGATAAGTTCATAAAAGTCTCTTGAAGAACTCAAGAAGAAAAACTCTCACAATTTTGATTAAAATTCAATGTTCATTAATTTTTAAACGCATATTATGCCCTTTATATAGTGGAAGACATAAATCCTAAACAAACTAGGAAACTAAGAATTAAAACAAAATCCTAAACAAACTAGGAAACAAAAATCCTAAACAATTTAGGAAACAAAATCCTATACAAACTAGGAAACTAAATAGGAATTAAAACAAATTCTTAAACAAACTAGGAAACAAAATCCTAAACGATTTAGGAAACAAAATCCTAAACAAACTAGGAAATAAAAATCCTAAACAATTAGGAAACAAAATCCTAAACAAACTAGGAAACTAAATAGGAATTAAAACAAATTCCTAAACAAACTAGGAAACAAAATCCTAAACAATTTAGGAAACAAAATCCTAAAATTCGTCCATGATAAAGATGGGCTACAAAAAAGTAAAATTCGGCCCAAACTAGTAGTAAAATTCGGCCCAGACTTGTATGCAAGATTTGGCCTATGTATGATCCCCTCTCAAGAAGCTTTTTCTTCATCTCCAAAACATGTTAACACCATGATGTATTTTGGTCTTTCTTCAAGCTCCATTCGCTAGCGCGACTTGCTACTGTTCACGCATGGTTGATTGGTTTTCTCCCGGATCCAATGTGATG
>CAOGCB010728371.1:0-12687 GCA_948266635.1 Cnidoscolus chayamansa
TTTAATTATGAATATTTAAGATTACATGTCCTTTAAAATTTACCTAAATTACTTTAGCTTTCATTTTCATTTGTATGCTTACTCCTTTAATTATGATACTTGCATTCTTCCCTAACATTTATGCAATTAGCATACCCTTAACTCATTTTATGTATCACATTGTTCATTTACATTTGCCTACTTGTTCACCATATCTCATGTAACATATGCACACACACTAGTTGCACATCAATTGCATATCACATGCACATTGGCATTTAAACAAATGTCCTACCACTTCTAACATACTTTCATACTTTGGCATGTCATAAATATCAAGCAAACATCTCATCATTTTGCATACTTTCTATCATGCCTTCAAATTCTAAGGCGTAGCTTAAACAGACACCTAATCTCCTAGGCCCTAATAAGCATACGTGACAACTCTCTCCACGTTAGGAAATTTTATCCTGAAATTTAAAATATACTAACCTTCAAATAACTGCGGGTATAACTCTCTCATCTCTGTCTCTCTTTCTCAAGTAGCTTCTTGTCTTGTATGATGGTTCCATAGAACTTTAACTAGCGAAATTTGCTTATTTCTCAACTGCTTAGTCTCCCATGCCAATATTCTAATTGGTTCTTCGCTGTAACTTAAATCTGGCTGAATTTCAATTGCTTCGGTTGCAATCACATGCAAAGGATCTGATCTATATCTCCGCAACATTGAAACATGAAAGACATTGTGAATTTTCTCCAATTCTAGTGGTAATGCCAATCTATATGCCAATGGTACAATCCATTCCAACACTTCATATGGTCCAATAAATCTAGGACTCAATTTACCTTTCTTCCCAAATCTTAAAATACATTTCCACGATAATACTTTCAAAAACACTTTATCCCCCACATTATACTCTATATCCCGTCACTTCAAATCTACATATGATTTATGTCGATCTAATACAACTTTCAACCGTTCTCAAATTATCTTCACTTTTTTTCCGCTTCTTGTACTAAATCAGGACCAATCATCTTTCTTTCAAAAACTTCATCCCAATTCAGTAGTGTTCTGCATCACCTACTATATAGTGCTTCATAAGGTGGCATCTGTATGCTATACTGGTAACTATTATTATATTTGAATTCCATCAAAGATAAATACTTTTCCCTATTACCTTCCCACTTTAGTACACATGTTTTTCACATATCCTCCAAAATCTAGATAACCCTCTCAGATTGACCATCTATCTGCGGATGAAATGTTGTACTATCATTTAATCTTGTACCCATCGCTTTCTAGAAACTTCTCCAAAATCTAAAAGTAAATCTCGGATCCCTATATGATACTATGGATACTGGAATGCCATGCACTCTCACTATCTCCTGGATATACAACTCAGCTAATCTATCTATGTTGTAATCCATTCGCACTGGTATAAAATGTGATGTCTTCGTCATTTTGTCAACAATAACCCATACTGCATCATGTTTTCTTGGAGACATAGGTAATCCAGTAACAAAATCCATAGTAACTCACTCCCATTTCCATTCTGATATCAATAATGGCTGCAACAAACCTACTGGAACTTGGTGCTCACCCTTTACTTGCTGACAAATTAAGCATCTTGCCACATATTCTGCTATATCCTTCTTCATCCCATTCCACCAATAGTACTATTTTAGATCTAAGTACATCTTAGTACTACTTGGATGAAATGAATACAATGACTCATGTGCTTCTCCGAGAATTTCCTTCTTTAGTTCATCATCAGCTAGAACATACACTCTATCCTTATACTGTAGTAATCCATCAAAATTTACTATATACTCTATAGTCTCACCAGCCCATACTTTAGCAAACTCCTTCTAGTACTGTTCATCTTTTTCAACTGTAATCTGTTCAGTCAGGATAGGTTTCACCCTCAATTCTGCTACTAGTCCACCATCAGAATGATAAGAAATCACAACATTTAGCTTATGTACTTCCCGCACCAAAATCATTGGTGTTTGCTACAAACTAGCAAATGCTTTTCTATTGAGTGCACCTGTTACCAAATTAGCTTTCCCTGGGTGATAATCAATCAAACAATCATAATCTTTAATAAGCTTGACCAAACGTTGCTATATGAGATTTAACTCCTTTTATGTACCCAGATATTTCAAACTCTTATGATCTGTGTATATGTAACACTTCTCACCGTACAAATAGTGTCGCCAAATTTTCAATGCGAACACAATGGCTACTAACTCTAGATCATGTGTCAGATAATTCCTTTCATATGGCTTCAACTGTCTGGAACCATAGGCTATCACTTTTTGATTTTGCATCAATACACATCCAAGCCCATTTAACGAAGCATCACTGTACACTACATAATCTGTACTTGGTGTAGGCAAAGTCAACACTGGTGCTTGTGTCAAACTTTCTTTCAACTGGTCAAAGTTGACATTGAGCAGTCCACTCAAAAGCAATATCCTTCTGCAGCAACCTAGTCAACGGAATTGCTATCATTGAAAATCCTTTTACGAATCTTCTGTAATAACCTGCCAATCCCAGAAAACTACATACCTTACTATCATTTTTAGGTGGTTGCTAGCTTAGTACTGCTTCCATTTTGCTTGGGTCAACACGGATACCCTTTGCAGATATGATATGACCAAGAAAGGATACCTACTCCATCCAGAAATTACACTTTGATAACTTCCCATACAGTTGCTTCTCCTATAATTTATGAATAACTAACCTTAAATGTTTATCATGCTCCTCCCGAGTCTGTGAATACACCAGAATATCATCAATAAACATAATCGCGAACTGATCCAGATAATAACTAAATATTGTATTCATCAAAGACATAAATGTTGCATGTGCATTAGTCAATCCAAATGGCATTACTAAAAAATCATAATGCCCATATCTAGTCTGGAATGATGTCTTTGGAATACTACTATCTTTCACGTGAAGTTGATAATAACTTGATCTCAAATCAATATTTGAAAACATGGTATCATCTTTCAACTGATTGAACAAATCGTCAATCCGTGGCAAAAGATATATATTTTTCACTGTCACCTTATTCAGCTGCCTGTAATCAATACACATCTGCATTGTACCATTTTTCTTCTTCACGAACAACACGGGTGCTCCCCATGGTGAAAAACTGGATCGAATGTACCCCTTATCCAGTAATTTTTGCAACTAAGTATTTAACTCCTTCAGTTCTTTAGGATCCATTCTATAAGGTGCAATAGATATCAGCTTTGTATCTGGCATCACCTCAATTTCAAACTTAACTTCTCGAACTGGTTGTAATCTTGGCAAATCATCAGGAAATACATATGAGAACTCACATACATCTGGGATATTATGGAGTTCAGGAGTCACATACGCTAGATAAGTTGTACACCCCTGCAACATCAACTTTCTGGCTGTTGTGGCCGAAATAAGAGAAAATATAACTGGTGGCTTACATCCATGTATCTTAATTCCTTGATATTCTGGGTCTCTAAACTCAATTGTCTTTAGTCTACAATCAACTATCGCCTGGTATCACGATAACCAATTCATTCCCAAAATAATATCATACTCTCTAAATGGCATTTCCATTAAGTTTGACAAAAATGTAACCCCATACAAAACTAAAGGACAATCCCTGTGTACCCGATTAACTCTCACCTCATATCCTAATGGACTATACAACACTCTTTCATATTCTAAATATTCTCATTTCCAATCCGACCCATTTGCTAATCCCACATTAATATATGAATGTGAAGAACCTAGGTCAAATAATACTAATGCCATAAACTAAAAAATCAGGGTCTTACCTATCACCACGTTAGTTGCTTGCAAATCCTCCAGTTGCCTCAAAGTATATACTCTACCTGGAGTCCCTCGAGTTGGATTCTAGTTTACTGAGACTTGACTGCCACCTCCTTTGGTTAGCTCTAGTCTACCGTTACCTCGACCTCGGTTGCCAAAATGTGAAAATCCTAATGCTGATCTACCTACTTGTGGTCTGTAACCTCTACCTTCAGCAACAGTGTGTAATGGCATTTCTCCTCAGGTAGTACAGTCTCGAGCAAAATGTCCCGTGCCTCCACATCTGTAGAAAACTATGCCAGACATTTGACCACATGGTCCAAATGTACTCTACCACATTGGGGGCAAGCTTGCCTACTTTGGTCACTCAGCTGGGGTCTGGGCACTGGTGTTCTATAACTGCTTTGCCTTGGAGTGAACGAACCTCTGAATTGCTCCTTTTGGGAAAACTGGAGGATGATCTAGATCCTTTCTTACACTTCCGTGCCTGTTAGCCTCGACTTTCATCTTCTTTGTTTAGAGTCCGCTCCTGATTAAGAGCATTAGCTATCAGAGCTGAGAAGTTGTTATAGTTAAAACCTTGCATTAGCACTCTGATTCTAGGCTTCAGACCCTACTCAAATCTTTTACATCTATCTCTGCCTATCACCACAAGATTTCCTGCATAGTAAGCCAAGTGGGTAAATTCTCGCTCGTACTCAGCTACTGACTTATCTCCCTGCCTCAAACTTAGGAATTCCTATAATTTTTAGTCATTGTAAACAGATGGGACATATTTTTGTCTAAGCTCCCTCTGTAAATCATCCCAAGTCAGTACAAGGGGTTCCACTAAACTATTAAGCGATATCTTCCACCATTCATATGCATCATCTTGCAGCAACGAAATAACGTATTCAAATTTCATCGCGTCAGTGATGTTTAGCTTCCTCAGCACTCTGGAGGTTCTCTCTAACCGCACTCAGCAACATACGGATTTGTGGTACCGATGAAGTCAACTGCCCCATAGGATCTCAGCTTATCAAACTCAATTTTGCCCTTGTAGCAACCTCAATAAATTAGCCACCTGAGTTTGCTATCGGATTAACTGCTGAAGTTGTTGGCATCTTAGCTATTAGAGTTCCTTTAGCCTCTTCTCTTTGTTCCGATTCTACTCTACCTTCTACTTTCTCTCTCTAACTTTAGACGTACCTTCACCCTGGGGATTATAGTTTCCCCCACCTTCCTCGCTAGCTATTATGGCTTTATCTGTCATCTTCTCTCGCAATCATTATATTTCACTCCCTGTTAAAACATATTCACAACAAACACACATATAGAATTATCACAATCAGTATCAGAGCTATAATATAAATCCTGAGCTATGTAACATATCACTAGTAAGTAGTAAATGTAATTCACACACAACATTTTAATTTTTATGAGCATAAAACCAATGCTCTGATACCAACCAAAACATGTCACGCCCTCGCCTGGACATGCTTCCCACAGACTGATTAATGACTTCCCATTGCAACTTTGAAAATCACTAATCAACCTATAAGGGATTGTATCAGATCATTACTCTATAAATTTTCTTTTTTAAAACATCATTCCATAAAAATCAACTTGTCATATTTAACACTATCAAGTCCTGATATAAATCGTAAGAAAAACATATTCCTGAGAAAGATTTATGGAGATTTCATAAAATATTTACACATTTATATTTACATAAATGTTACATACTTATCAGAGTTGTTATTTTTAATACACACGACCTGTACATATAATTTATACATTTATTGTTGTCTGCTCTACTGTGATAGTTACAAAATAGAAAATATACAAAATACAACAGCTTCGGGATATATGTCTAAGCACAACTTAACTACCTCTGAAAAATTCGACAAGTTTACTGATTGCTCTGCTTCTATTTACTGCTCTCACAAGTTCATCAGAGATAAATGCTGAGAATAATTACCTAGTAAGTTACGCACAAAACACAAATAGCATGCATAGAAATAGTTTAAATCATACGCATTGACAAACAACTGTCTCATATCAAATATTATCAAATTCCACAACATAATCACTTTATTTCACCATTCTCATTATCAAAGAATAGTATAAATCAGTGATATACATGATGTCTCCATATATGATGTGGATGCATTCATGATATGCGCCTACCATCCTCCTGTCATCCCATGGCCATATCTCATAATCTGATTGTGCATAATCTCTGGGTTATAATCAATAAGGAGTATCTGAGTCTCACGGATATCCATTTCAAGTCTCACGGATATCCGTTCTGAGTCTCACGGAACTAGCAGACAAACCAAGTCTCATGGATCCTTATATACTGTGCAGTTTTTGAGTCTCATGAGAAATATATACGTCGTGTGGTATTTTGCTCGAGTCTCACGAGTCATCCCCATCTCCAGCACACCATGTCATGTATGATATGCTGTATGTATCTCACATCATCATATGCACTGTCATATATCATGTCTCAACAATTCATGTGCATATGCCTTACCTTATTGTCATGCTCATCATGATCAATGAATATCCATAATATGTTCACATTTCTATATAATCACATCAATCTTATATAATTCATCAATAGCATAATTCATTTAGTGTCACAATCACATCAAGACACATAAAGATTCAACATTTCATTTCACATGTTCCTGCATGAAAATATACACTTTTATGGAAAAATACATTTGGTGGCCCCTAAACTATGAATCAATTGCTCACCAGGTCTAAAAAAATATCAATTTAAATAATCATGCAATCACACACTTCACATATTTTCATTGTGCACACGGTCATGCAATGATCCATAACTTACCTATTTTCACCTTTCCCCTTTCGATGCTACCTCGGCTTGCAGGAATGCTTTCGCCCTAAGTACTTATTTCACATTATAATTTCTTACGTCAACCATCTATAGGAATTTTTCATTCAAAAATATCAATAAGTATGGTGAACAAATTATATGACATAAAATTCATTAAGCCTACATTTTAACTTGTTTCCCATGCTTTCCTCATATAGATTCTTATGGACTGCCTATGATTCTTATCTTGTTTCAATATCTTAATCAACTCAAATTGCTCTAAAATATTGTAAGCTTTCAAACAACTTAACATTCAAGATATCATTTAAATATCAGTTCATTTCAAGCTCATTAAGGTCACTTTCTACTTAGCTAAAGTCTACTGTTCAGAATAGAACTTCCTTTGCTAATAGCTTGCTATTTCAATCCATTTGACCACTTAATTCAATTCATTTTGGTCTAACATTTTTACTGAATTTTCTTAAGACATTTTAGAAGCTATTTACCAAATTTTGTTACCATCTAAAATCATTTGAATACTTTGCTTACTTTTTTTATTTGCCTAACCTACTCCTTAATACCTTTCTATCTTTCCTAAATTAATTCATAACCCAAATCCACCCAGTTTATTCTCATTTTTTTGTAGGAATTAGGTTAACATACAAGTAAAGTTGTACACAAAATTTCAGGTCATTTGGAGTCCATTTGGGTATCAAACACACAACTTAAATTTTTGGTATCTTATGTAGGCTTATCTTGCAAGTCACATTGGAATAACTAAGTTGCTTAATAATTTTGACCAATTTTGATCCTATTTTCGAAAAAGTAGAAAACATAAAAATTGTAGCCAACATCCTAAACAAGCTTCATATAAATTTTATAATTTTATCTAGTCTCTACGACTTTCAAATAATAATAAAATCGAATACCCTGTATTGAAATCCTGTATTTCAATAGTTTTAGACCTTTACATACTCTCACAGTATTTTCACAACTTCAACGATAGAATTTGGTAAAATGATATTCTAAGTAATTGTCGCCAACATTTATAGATTTCCATTTGTATATTATCAATATATTTGAATGTCAAATGGTCTTCCAAAATAGGAACACAACACATTGTTATACAGCGCAATCTCTCTAGTCTTTATAGTACACTAACATCTGATTCATTTTCTCTCTTCTCTTGTCTTTCCCACTTTGGTTTAGGTCTAAAAATCATGTCTTAGTATAGGTATGTTTCTTACATAATTTTATATTTATCAAGCTTCAAACCTACTGTCCAACTTTCCATCATCTACACAAAATTCAGTCATAATCCAAAACAGAGTTTTCCAAGCTTCAAAATTTCAGAGTATCTAACATGTAGTTTATTAAACTTTAACAACAAAAATTCATCTCCAAATCTTATATATGTAGTTGGAATTTTTCCTTGCTTCAAGTGGTTGTCACCACTCAACTTATGCATAAACAAATGGAGTAGAAGCTTGTTGTCTTGGTGGCTGGCTTCCTAGTTCAAGTGTCCTTATTTTTCTTTGTGATGTTATAGCTATTGTCTTTCCTAAAAAACTAGCTCCTTTTATCTTGAAGATAGAGGACAAGCTTGTATGATTTCAGTGGAGAAGAAGAAGGAGAAGAAGAAGAACTGAACATGTTTAGTTTAGGAGAATTTGGGTTCGGTGGAGAAGGAGAACAAGCTAGACAACTTGCCAAAATTTCTGGTTTTCCTCGTGCAATTGCGTTTCTTTCTCTCTGCACACACCTCTAGCACCTCCTTCCCTTGCTAGCTAGTGAAGTTTTCTGATGCAAGGTGGCCTTGATGATGTGTGCAAGTAGACAGATGGGATTCCACTCACAAAAGAAATAAGGCACACGGCCAAGTATTCCTTCACCATGTGGCCACTTTCTTTCCACTCCCAATTGCTTTGTGTCCCATGCCTTCCTTGGTCCATTATTGTGGCTATCCTCCAGCCATTCCAAGCTGAAGACACACTTAAGATGGCCCATGATCATCTAGCTATCTTTGCATGGCTCATGCAGTCGGCCACCCCAAAGCCTTGGTACTTTTGCCTCCAAATCCAAGCTTTGGTCCACTTTGGATCTTTTCTCCCTCTTTATATATATATATACACCAATATCCATTTAAATTAATCTTAATCTATTATAATTATTTGAATCAACCCCAAATAAATTTTATGTCCATCTTTAATTTAATTATGAATATTTAAGATTACATGTCCTTTAAAATTTACCTAAATTACTTTAGCTTTCATTTTCATTTGTATACTTACTATTTTAATTATGATACTTGCATTCTTCCCTAACATTTATGCAATTAGCATATCCTTAACTCATTTTATGTATCATATTGTTCATTCACATTTGCCTACTTATTCACCATATCTCATGTAACCTATGCACATACACTAGTTGCACACCAATTGCATATCACATGCACATTCACATTTAAACAAATGTCCTACCACTTCTAACATACTTTCATACTTTGGCATGTCATAAATATCAAGCAAACATCTCATGATTTTACATACTTTCTATCATGCATTCAAATTCTAAAGTATAGTTTAATTAGATATCTAATCTCTTAGGCCCTAATAAATGTACGTGACATGCATAGTACTACTTAACATTAGATATGTATGTTAGGAGATGACATGAGTTCATCATATATCATAAAGAACGAATCATGCAAGGAGGTTACAATGATTTAGTATGCTTTTAGGATTATTTACACATGTTATTTAATAGAGGTAAAGGTTTTATTGTAACTAAATATGACATGAAATATAAATTATAATATAATACCTATGATATGATATGACATCTATACACATATAAAGTGATATGATATATACACGACATGATCTATAGGATAGGAAACGATGCATTTATGACACAACCCAGTACACACGTTATATTATAGCATACACCTAATATGCTATGATATACACGAAATAAGACATCATAGAATATGTATGAACTAATTTGGTAGGTATATGGTATATGTGTAATATGGTAGAATACACATACAAAATGACACTATAGACACATAATGACAAGCGATACATATTTGACTTGACCATGTATATGTAGTATAGAATACATCTAGTATGCTATAAAACACACCAAACATGATTAGACATAATATGATATATATAATATGACTTGTTTCTCATATGATAGATGCATAATATGACATAATTAACATGATATAGAATGATATACACCAAACATGACGTATCCTAAATAAAAATGGTAAGTCAAATAATATGAAAAGTAATTGTATGAGATAACATAACAAACTCTTGAAAGAATTCAAATGACTCATAAGTTGTAAATACTTAGAAAATAGATAATTACATATTTGAAAGATAAAATGGTAGACACATTATGTGCTATGATACACATGTATGATATGGAACCGTCACTTAGATTTAAGATAAAATATGATATTTGGATATATAACAAGTTATAAGTTATATACATACAAAATCATGAAAATGATTGTTAATATGATGGAAAATAATGTGAAATGAACGATGACACTTAAGTACAAATTAGAGTTTTGAAATATGAGTTACATTTTTTGTAAATATGTACTTATTTATATATAGAATGACATAAATACATTTTGTTTAATAATTATAAAGTTAAAGTTATACAAGTTTATAAATGTATGTTTTCTTTGATGTGTTTTATATCACTACAAACTACCAACGAAATCATAGAAAAAGTGGTTGGTAAAAGACATTCTCGTCAATTTACTAACTATTTAAAGTATCGACTATTTATCGATACAATTTCGTAGCTATATTTTTACTTCTTGTAGTGTATACTCACTGAGGATAAGCTCAGTGCATCGATTTTTACCATATGTAATGCAGTGAAGAAATAAGAGAGCCATCTAAGGATCCACAACAGCGTTACAAAATTATTAGAGTTGATTCTTTTATAGAACTTTGATATTTTGCACACTTTATAATTTTGGTATATACATAAAGTCCGTAAATAATAAGGATAAAGAAATAGGTTCAAGAGCCTTTAGAAATGAAAAAATCATATAGGATCTCCATGAGTTAACGCTAGTGGTTGAGAAGACGAAAAAGAAAATTATAAGAAAGAAAAAATTATTAGTGCAGGAATATACACACTAAGATACAACCTCATATAGTAACATAAAAAATAATTGCACAGTTAGTAGTGTACCTACTTAGTTCAACATAGATCCAGTAGGAGGTGCTATATTTTTATCAGTTAATTTTCACTTGTAGTTTTTAACTTTGGGGGCTGCTTTCAATTTGATACTTTAATTTTAATTTCATTATTAAAACTCCTTTAACTTTCATTAAATATCATTGAACTTTTTTCTACCTACTATAATAAGTTTTTAGATTAATCAATTAAATTATTATTTCTTTTTGTTTACATCTCTTATAGTTTCATTTTTTTTTCTAATTAGAATTTAATAGATTTTTGAATATTTATACGACTAATAACATATTTATACTAACCACATCGATCACACAATTTCTTTTAGATTTTTTAATTATCAAATATAAATTTGTAATTTTTTAAAGAAGCATTAATTTTTTTTTATCTTTTTATCTGTTTATTTTTTACTGAAATTAAGTATTAAATAAATTGTAATAATCTATATATTTTTTTTATTATTTTATTGTGAACATTAAATTTTTGTTAAATATTATTATTTTAGTATTATGATGATTATAAGCTACCATCATTAGAAATAATTTAAATATTTTATGTATCTAAAATATTATTTAATATTGATATTTAAAAATATAAATGAAAAATAATACAATATCTAATAAATAAATAATTATAAAGGAACTCAAAAAAAAAATAATTTTCTACCTTCTCTCTTTGAAGAAATAATTCCTTAAAATTATAACAAAAATTAACAAAATTATATATTTGACAAATAATATTTTAATTTACAATTTGATAAATTTTCAGTGTTAAATCTATTAATATGCATTTTTTTTATGAAAGAAAGATAAAGAATAAAGAATAAATTGAAGGGAAATGGAAGGAAAGAGAGTTTTTTTTATTCTTTGTTGTTTACTCATAATAATAGGTAACAAGAAGTTTTTTTGATATTTAAATTAATCTTAAAGGAGTTTTAAGAAAAAAAAAATGTAAACTCAGTGAGCTAAGAGAAAACTAAAGTTATTTTATGTTATCCTAAGCGTATGTGACCAAGAGGGAGTGAATTTGTCACCTTTTTATTTTTCTTAATTTTTTAAGTTATTGCTCTAATCTCCTAAGAAAAATTGTGACTGAGTGCTTCTAATATGCTTTCTACTCAAACTGATATAAATAATTTTGATTGATTCGGGATTGCGGAGTGCAAAATTAGTTAGCTAATTTTCTACCTGTGAATTAGTTACACTAAAATTAGCTAAGTTCTCAGGTTCGCTAGTTTTGGCAACTATCTTAATGAATTCTCTGTGCAATCAAGCTAAACATTGATATACATATACCATTCAGTAAGTTCACAATACATTCATAAGTAATCAAATACAAGAGATTAGGGAAGAGAAAATTCAAATACTGAAATTTATAGTGGTTGCGCAAAACGGCTTACATCCACTCTTCTCAAGCTTTATCTTGAGATCTTCACTTCACTATCTATCTCTTTTAACATGTAAAAGATGAATCATTTACAATTCTCCAAGCTTCACAGGTGCTTAGACAACCTTTACAAGTTTGATGTACCCTCAAACTTCTTCAAGCTTGCAAGATGCTTAATGACCTCTTCCAAGTGATGTACCGTTACTTGAATACAAATAATATTGAATTTGAATTTTCAGAAGTAATCACTCTCTTTCAACAATTACAAATGAACGCTATAAGAAGAGAGAGAAGATTTGCTAATGAAGCTCAAAGTTTTTTTGTTGTGAAAGCTATAAAATAAATGCTCTTTGAATGCTCAATAATGTCTCACTTTCATTGCTTAAGAATTAAAGTAAATGCATGCTTATATATCCAAGTTTATGCTCAAAAGTTTCCA
>CAOGCB010728638.1:0-16290 GCA_948266635.1 Cnidoscolus chayamansa
ATTACATCATCACATACCTAACCAATTATTAATTAACACGTTTTATTTTTATTTTTATTATATTGATTGTGTGAAATTATATCGTTTTGAATGGTTCCAACATTTGTCAACCCATCAATATTAAATTGAATTTTGAAGGAATTTTGAATGTCAAGTGCCAAAAATCGAAATGAAATAGAAGCTTCTTTCCATAATTCAAACATCTCAACTTTCAACCATTTATCTAATCAATCTTAATTTGTTTTTGTTTACTCATTTTCTCTTTTTATTTCATACCTTTTGAATTATCCTTTCTCAATCTTTTTTTAATATCATGACCAAATAAATAAATAAATAATTTCAAAATCTTTCATATTCATGATTTATTATTTTTACTAAATTTTTGAGACTTTTCAATAAATTTCATTGTCATTAAACGGATAAAGTTTACTTTTAAAATTTTAAATAAATAATAATAATAATAATAATAATTAAGAAAGTTTGGAAAAATGATTAATTAATTTCACTGCACACAAGCAGACTTAACCCAATGGTTAGTTATGCAAACAACGACCAAACAGGAAGGAAAAAAAGGATTTGTTCTTCGTGAAATAAACAAAACAACAGACATAGAAGGAGGTCGTAGTGTGTCCACAGTGCATACTTTAATATTATGGGGAAGGTACCCATTTATCTTAACAATACTCTTTAATTGGATATAAACGTTTTTTGTTTGGATTTTCCGTGCCATTCATGCACTTCATTTCACCATTACCCAAATCTTTCTCTATCTTTTTGTTGAATCCCAAATCCTATTTTTAATATATATATTTTCATTTCAATTTTAAACAAGTTTATTAAGTTATATGATAAAATTCTGCTATGCCTATGTATATATATACATGAATATCGTTTATTTTGCAATAAACAATCGATCATAGCGTGGTTGCTTCTAAAATCATTGCAACCATGCACTCTTTTCATGCAATATACAAATTTATTATAATATCATTCTACATACGTTATTCCCTCTTTGCTATAGAATATTTAAAATATTTTCACAGAATAAAATGATAAATTGCATTGGATGTATATATATGTTCTTTTATGTTTTTATTTTTAAATGTTTTCCTTTCTAAAATTACTCTTTTTTAAAAGAAAAAATGAAAATTTTGGAAATAAAAATATTATTTATAAAATAAAGTAGAGGTTTGTAATTTAATAATTATTTAAATTGAAAAAAAAATAGTTTGAAGAGTGAAAACCACGGTCTTGAAATACATAATTAATTAATTAATTAATTAATTTTAATTTTTAAAATTTAATAGAGGCAGCTATATATAATTTTTTTTTTCTAGAAAAAAGAAACGTAGCTTGGTGATTTTCCTTTTTCCCGGAAAAGAAAGATGTTTGACTGTTTGAAAAGGGCAAATCGGTAACAATATACTGTGAAGGAAGAGACGGTTGCCAATGCCAACTACCATACTTTCATTACAGCCTATCCACCCCCCTCTAAATATTTTGTTTATTTTAATATTTTATATAAAAATTAATTTAATTTTATATTAATTATTTGAAAGCTTGTTCAAAATATAATAGCCTTTTAAATATATATATATATATATATAATTAACAAAAAAAAAAAAAACATTTGGCATTTTCTTAAAAAACAAGTAAGCTATAAAAAAAACCTAAAAGCACTGCTCTTCTTTTTTTAATTTGGAAAAGTGCTTTATATTTCTCACTGTTTATTATAATTTAATATGTTTATTTTTATTTCTATTGTACGGATCTTTCTTGATGGTGTTACACGAAGAGGTTACTTCTTTATAAATGAGAAAGTATTTAAACAAAAAAAAAAGGTATTTTTTGTTATGGTAATAATAAAATTTTAAAATAAATTATTATTAAAAAAACTACCTTTGTAGAGACACATCAATTATGTTTTTAAAATTAAATTAATTAATAAATAAATAATTATTCTTTTATGAATATGATAATATGACATAGCCAAATTCACATCACACTTTTTATTTTTTTATTTCCACTTAGACACAAAACCCAAAATTTTCCACCAATCAATGTCTCCCACACCATCAATCAAAATAATCCCACCCGTCCATCGCAATCTAAAGCTACAAATTAATCAACATTTAAAAAAAATAAAAAAAAAAAAGAGAGAGAGGAAACAATGTTTGACCACAAATTCACGGGTGGCATTTTCGTCATTCTGTTCAGAAACTGGGAAATCCCGTGCAACGTCTACACAGGAATACCGTGCACCCGTCCTTCGGACTGATTGTTGGATTGTACACAATATCATCGCAGCCGTCGGTTCGGTGGCGCTTGAAATCAAGTAACGTAGAGAACAGGGCGATGAATAGCACCAGATGATTCAAAGCGTACCTCTGGCCCACACACTGGTGAGCCCCCGCGCCAAATGCAAGGAAGTTCCTCTTGAACATTTGATCTTCTCGTCTCTCCTCCGAGAACCGGTCTGGGTCGAAGCGCTCTGCTTCTGTGAAACCTTGGAATGAACTCTCGTACACCGACGGGAACACTATCGTCCCTTTCGGAACTGTGTACGACTCCGTCAATCGGAAGTCCCTTACGGCGATGTGGGGCACCAAGGTAGCCGGCGCTCTGTACCTAATAACCTCTCGCGCCACCGCTTGTGTGTATTTCATTTCCCTCACCTGCTCTGTTGTGATCAGTTTATTAGAGTCCGGAGACCAGATGCTGGAAACTTCTTCTCGAACTCTACATAGGACGTCGGGATGAGAGTCGAGTAGAGCCACTGCCCATAAAAGCGAAGACGTGGAGGCATCCTGAGCAGCAAAGAGGAAATCGAACAGGTAGCCACCGATTTCGGCGTCGCTTGTATGAGGCGGTGTAGGTTCTCCAGCTGATTTTGCGTCGGCGATTTCCCTGAGCGTTTCTTGCATCCAGAAATCCACCAAGCAAGTGGGCTCCTCGTTTTTCGCCATTCTGGTTTTGCTCTGTGTAGTGCATCCGGCTAACGTTTGAGAGAGGCGGTCAACGGCTAGCCTGGCGTTTCTGAAGGCGAAACCTGGGAGGTCAACAGGGAGCTTCATGGTGCCAACATTGAATAAATTATAGTCAAACTTGAACCTCTCCCGAGCTTCAGGGCACAAGTAGGGGCCAACCATTACAGTCTGTGAAGTCTCAAGGTTCATGTCGCGAGCCAACAGACGCAGGGAAATGGGGTTATTGGGATTCTCCTCAGCCATTGTTGCCCATTGCTTCAAATGCTTGAGAATAATGATCTGCTGGAGGTCAGAGTAGGTGGAGAGAGCTCTGGGAGTGAAATTGGGAGCAATACGACGGCGGAGATCCTTGTGATCCTGGCCGAACATATAGATCAAATTATGCTCTCCAAATAGCTTCTTACCAAAAGGGTGACCAACAAGCATGAAAGCATCAGGTCTGACGTTTGCGAAAATGAGATGGGAGAGCTCCGTGTCGCGTATGAAGACAATGAACCTCCCGATTATATAATTAACAGAGAAACCAAGTCCAGAGGAGAGAGCAGACTGAGCCTCCCAGAAATTGGTGGGGTCTGTAACCAAAGAGATTGCGTTGCCAAAAAATGGAAGAACAAGAGGCGGACCAGGAGCCCAACGTTTCTTGATCAAGTAAGAGACCTGCTCAACAAAAAGAAGGAAAAGAACAAATGATAGCATATAGGGAAGAGCTGCAGAGGGAGAGGGAATGGGAATGAAGGATATAAAGGAAAGCATAGTGATTTCGAGTAGTGGAAAGAAATGGATTTACAGAGATGATTTAGTGTCCTTTTAATGGGGAGTGAGAGGGCGATGGAATGGCGGCAGTTAAAAACTGTTCAAAATTCAAACCTTTTGACGCAATGATGTGGGTTGAAAGTTGAGACTGGAAAGACCCTGTGCTGGCCGGTGTACGGCAGCAGAAAGTGATGAATGGATTGCTTTTGTCCTGCGGCTGGTACACAAATAGGAAGAAAGAAAGAGGAGATGGAGAAATTTATACGACGGCCAAAAGGAAGGAGACGTGCGACTGCAGATGGGGAAGAGAGCAGACGTGACGCGTGGAATCAGCAAAAATAGGTGAAGACAAGTACAATGTTTTTGAAAAAACATGGTAGTCAAATGACGTGAAAAAATGACACGAGTGCATGGTGTTCTTTTTTTCTGTTTTCCAAATTTAAGCTGAATTAATAAGAATATTTTATTTGATTATTCTGATGGGTAGGCAGCTTTGGTGTGCTGTAGGGTTGAATTATTTATGGCTTAGATTGGTATTCAAGGATTATTGATTAGATTGAAATTTTTTATGGCCTAAAAGTTGACATGTCAAATTAAATTATGGGAACTTGATCAAATTTAATGTGATGCAGACGCAATATGGAAGCATTCGAAATCCAGCAGCTTGGTTGTTATCATTCTGCTAGAACTGCGACCTGGAGCCGAGAGCAGATAAAATAACATCTGGAGACTCCATGTTGTTCAGATTGTGGATTCCTGAAATCGAAAAGTGTCTTCTGCATCAAATTAAATTGATTCAATTTTTAATCAGGAATGCTCATTCCTATGCCATGATCCATTATGGGTGCTTGTTGCTACAAATAATTGAGCTTCTTAAATCAACCAATCAACTATGATCATTTACCTAAACAAAGGCATGTCTTTGGTATATCTTCAATTGGACAAACTTATTCGTTCATAGTGAAGAGAAGCGTTTTCTCATCTTTTCCGATTTAGTACATATGTGGTTGTAAGCTTATAGTGCAATTAAAACTTTACATTCTTAGATTCCTTCAAATGGAAATAAGTATGAAGGGCAACTAATAAGAGGATTCTGGTAAAACGGGCAGCATCTTGTACCTTCGGTTATGTTGAGAATCTACCTGGACTTGATCTGTTCCCACTTCCCATGAGAAATATAGATCTTTACCTGCTACACTTGTTGCTGCAACTGCCAACTCCGCTGGAAGATAATTTATGCAAATATGAGAACTTTTAAACTAGTTAATTGATATCGCCACATCAATGGTTTAATTGAATGAAAAATATACAACTTTAAACTAGTTTATTTATTCAGATAAAAATAAGTAAAGGGCCAAGTAGGCCTTCATTCCAGAAATTAAAACAGCTGCTGCTGATTTTAATATTTGAAAGATGAATATAGCTGAGTTGTTTTAATGAGACGAAAATGCCACATTAATACCATTTAGCTTTCACATCCTCTATTATTTAGCTTTTGCAATACATATAATGCACAATTATCAAACAAGGCATTAACTTGCAACAGTTTAAGCATACGCGCTCGCTCAAACCAATTGGAGGACGAGTAACACCGAATTCTGAACAAATATCGCATTCAACGGCAATGCATCTTCTGGCAACTTCCTTGGTTAGCCGTAATGTTTGGCTTCCCCTCTTGTTTCCCTTTATTTCCAGATTATTTGGCTCCATCTATCTGGCCACTGAAATGCCCTCAATAAACATCCATTCACGATGATGCAGCTTATGTCATCCTCATATCAATTAGCTCTTAGTTTTCAACAACTATACACGATGGCCGGGTATCTGGATATCGAGATTGATGTTGAATATTTCTTAGTATCTATCTGTCAAGCTTTGTCTGCTTCTAGTAACGCTTCTTTTTTTTTTTTTTTCTCCCTCCCTCTATAGTCCAATACCACCAATGTATGTCTACGACTTGTTAACTTCTCGACCATGCAGAAAAATCCTAAGCTGTCATTCTAGACAACGAAACAAGCTGCCCAATTCTAATTACAGTTTAGGAGACAGTAGTTGATGTAACGAGAAATATATGCCTTGCCAAGAACCCGCATAATTGAGCAAAGCCAGCATCATAAGTTGTACCAGTAGCTGATGTTTAGTCACAGGACAGAAACATAGTTCTTTCTGCCTTGCCAAGGACCCACAGAATAAAGCAAAGGCAATATCATAGGTTGTAATCTGCTAGCAAAGATTTAACCAGCATGACTTTTGAAATAGACAAGAATGGAGAGAAATGCTTACATGAACCTATCCTACCACATACATATTATACCAAAAACTACCATAAATTTGTCCCAGAACTACTACAACTACCACCTAAAAAACTTAAATAACATGGATCGCTTCATACAAGTGACTATTTCACAATTATAACGTGGTAGTCTGAGTTCATACAGCTTTCTCCAATAACGGGGCCTGATAGATTTATAACATGGAAGCTGGAACCACCATAAAACCCTGAAAAATTGTGTGGGACAAGAAAACACCTGAACAAGTAATAATTACCTCTTGGCTCTGGTTGAGAAAAACCACTCAGCTACCATCGGGGAACCCCATCACATGAATTATCTGGATGAGCTACTTCTTGTTCCCATGCCAAAAAAGCCATAGGAGATCATTTCTTTCCATGCTGTTGACTAATTAGAAAGCACAACAATGAATTAGCACATCAAAACCATTAGCACTAGCAACTGACAGCAGAGTGCACAAATCAACTTTCACTTGCACTGAAGAATATTTATTACAAATTCACATATTATTTGCAATGCCATATATTAGAACATACTAAGAAAGATGAGATGAAACCTCATTAACTAAAGATTCCTTTGGCTGCGATCGTAGAAATATTTTTATGGTAGGTGGTGACTGATGATGATGGCCAAACCTGTAGCACAGAAGAAGAGGTCGATTTGATTGCCTAATAGAAATCTTCAATGGTGTGGGTTATGAGGATACTGAAAGAGGTCTGGCTGACCTCTTGGCTTGCATTTCTTGATGGATAAAGGATCTCTGTTTATACCTAGAATTCATCTCTTAAAGAATCAATTCCAAATATTTCAAATGCGTACGCTTTGGCTAGCAAGTTCTTTATAAATGGTAGTCATGTAATGTTATCAAAATGAATCCCACAATATGGAGATGCAGAAGGCATCGAAGTTCTTGTAAGCCGTTCACAAGTGCAAGGAGATGGAGCTTACTTCAGAATTGGGAGGTAACTAGTCAACTTGAGTCTAAAAGTAAAGAATTTAAGCATGTAATACTTCCTTTGGCTGTTTGGCGTACTCTGTAGATAAAGAGTGGCTGCATAACGCATACATTTCAATTTTAGTTTGACAAGAATTCTCCATTTTAATCATTATTTTTTGTTCTTTGGAAAACAAGGTCATATTTTATTTCCCTAGGGTATTCGCACCAATATGATTCTCAGTTTCATTTCCACAGATTAATTCAGTTTAAACAACAATGTTACATAAAGAGAAATTAAGTGTTACATCAAATCACATTGAAATTTCTTACCTGTATGCCCGATACAACAAACCAAAAACTTGTCTTGGTCTTTCCTTTTCCATGTTTTATATGCGTAGACAATATCACAAACATCAACCTGCAAAAAGAGAAGCGGCAAGCAATATATAACACGACCACAAAATATTGTACAATTCAAAAATAAAAAATAAGCATGCATGTGCGTTCAGTGTGCACACAAACAAAATTGGAGAGTTACATTCACCATAAGCAAAAGATTAGCAAGTATTCAAAAAGATAATGGAATCCAGCAACACTACTAATACTACTGCTACCGGTAATTGTTGAAATAATGAGAGAATTTTTTATTGATTTTTGAAAGAAGAGATCGGTACACATATACATAGGAAAATATACTCTAAATTAGTGACCTACTCAAATTGTACCTTCTATCTTTTCTGATAAACATCAACTGCCTCCGTTATACAAATTTTATCTTCTTATCTATTTTTCCCTAATATATATCAAATATCTACATTTTGTAATAGTAAAAAAACACCTCAAGCGTTTATACCAAATAATCAGTGAGCTAAGTTCATTTTCTTAAATTTGTAATTCCATTCTACAACCTCCTTGAGGATTGCTCTGGCCCATAAACAACAAACATATTGCATTGACTCAGCACCTATAATATGAAATCAGAGTATAATAAGTTATTAATATTATGATTAGTGCTGTTATTGCCACTTTGTTATCTTCACCATTTTTCATAAGATTCACAACATGGTTGTTATGGCTGTTCACTCTGTTGTTTACCAGTCATTTTTCCTCACAGTCTGCTTACAATGGCAAACAAAGAGGACAGAGGTGTAGCATAGAGATGAGATGGCTGCTCCCTTGTTATTCTTTTTTTTTTCTTCTTCTTTCTCTATTTTTTCCCCAATGGCTGACCACAATGAGCCTTCTCTTTGGCTTTTCATTTGCTCTCTTAGCCATTTCTATATGCAAAACAGCTGCATGTGCATTTTTGCCATAATTATTTGGCTGCTGTTGCTGGATTTTTCATGTTAAAAAAATTTAATATATCATATAGCTAAATTATTATTATATCCAGTTATTTTAGGAATTTAGTGCATCATCATGTTATATATCCAGTCAAATTCTTATTAAAAGAGTGATTTGAGTCCCTAATATTTTTTTCAAAAAGAATTTTATGTTACTGCAGGGCAACACCATTATATTTTTGGTGCAACTGGAATATTATTAATAACCCTAAAACCTAAAGGCACAAAAAGATTCTCCTAACAGTGTAAAAGGGGATTTAAGAATTATGTGAAAACAAAGACGAGAATGAACAGGTATTACCATTGAAGCCCTTGAAGGTATCATTGGCGAAAAAATGCTGTTCACAAGCTTTGTAAGTTGTGTTGACTATGAGGTAAGGTATTTCCTCGTTCAATGAAGCGTAGCATAAGGTTATCTGCCTCTTCTGAATTTCCTTCTAATATCAGTTTCTTGCTTACCTTTTCACACAACTTCAAATCAGGAATCAGATTCCGGTTAAACATTCTAACAGCTACTATATAAGATGATAGAGGACTCCCTTTACTCAAATAGCTCTCCATTAGCACATGGCATGTATTAGCATCAATTCTTGAGGCTGTTCTCAAAACCTTACCTAAGAGTTTATCGGCTGCCTCTAGGTTTCCAAAGCTACATAGTTTCTCAATAACTTGATTATATGCTGTTCTGCATTTTTTCCGTGAAAGCATTTTGTCTAATAACTTCAGCAAATCTTCCACTCTTCCTATCTGACAATACCAGTGGATTACTGTTCTAAATGTCACAGGTGTAGGATCCAATCCCTTCTTGAGCATCAGCATAATAAATTCATTAGCCTCCTCTATTCTACCTTTCTTTGCCAGCGCATTAATTATTGTTGTATAAGTGACTGCATCAGGATGTTTGTTGTTCAAATACATGTCATCCAGCAATGAAAGCGCAGCATCTATGTCATCCTTCTGGCAAAATCCATGAATCACAGTAGTAAAGTTTACCACATTAACAGCACAACCCCATTTTAAACACTTTTCCATAAATATTTTTGCATCAACAGTTTTTCCCTCCCAGCAGAGTGACTTAATTAATAAATTAATTTCAACAGGAGTTGGGACAAATCCCTTACTAAGCATCTCCCTCACCACATCACAAGCATCAGAAAGCTTCCCTTCTCTTCGCAGCCCATGCATCACAACACTGTAAGTAATAGCATTTGGGGTCCACCAGTCTTCCTCACTCGTTCTCATCATCTCCCTTGCCTCCAATGATTTTCCATTTCGACAAAGCCCATTTAGCAAGGCTGTATAGGATACAGTGTTTGGCTTATATCCATGCTTGTACATTTGCTGAAGCATCTTTTTAGCTTCCTCTACCTGCCCATACTTACAAAGTCCATTAACAACAGCAGTATAGGTGACAACATCAGGAGAACAACCTTTATTGAACATTTCATTCACAATTGCTTTTGCCCGTTCTATCTTTCCCTGCTTACAAAACGAGTCAACTATAGCACTATGCCCAACTTTATCAACCTGAAATCCCTTTTCTTCAGCTTCCCTTAAAAACTCAACTGCTTCATCTGCATGCCCATGCTTGGAAAGCATATGAATTAGAGTATTATAAGTAACCTGATCAGGGAACAGCTTATTGTCCTTCATCATCTTCTCTATTAATTCTCTTACTTCTTTGATCCTCTTGTACTTGGAAAGGAAACACATTACAGTATAGTAACTAACTTTATCTGGGTAGCATCCTTTGAATGGCATTTCAGCAATGAGCTCCCTGGCATTGTCAACTTGGTTAACATCACAGTATCCTTTGATTAAACAGTTATAAGTGAAAACATTTGGTGTAATTCCAACAAGTTTCATTCTCTCTAAAAATCTCAGCGCCTTGTCCAACTTATTTGCCATCACCAAAACATGAATGGCAGTGTTACATATCAACAAATTAGGTTCAACACCAGCTTTCTGCATCACTGTCAATATCTGCATTGCATTCCTCAATTTACCAGCCCGACTATATGTCACCATTACATAGGCAAAAGCTTCAGGGCGACATTCAATTCCCCTACGTGCCATAAGCCGAAGAACCCTCCTAGCACCTTGACACAATTTAGTTTTGCTAAGGACCTCAAGCATCACAAAATACACGATTGGGTTGTGCCTATACCGCCATTGCCTATCAGCCCAATAGAAAAATTTCAAAGCAACCCTTTCATCATCTTGGGACAGCAGAACAGCACAAACTTGTCGAGGCTTGAGGCTTCTTAGTAAACGCCTCATTTCCCCTTCAAGCTTAGGGTTCCAAGTTGACCTAAGTTCAATCAAACTCCGAATTTCTCTCACCAAAGGGTGTCGAAATTCTTCTTCTTCTATCTCAATTTTCCTAACATCTTCATTTTGATCATGATTCCTATTAACAGAATTCAAAACCGAAAAATCATTATCATTATCATTATCATTGTAATTATCATCATTATCATTATCACTATCGCTGCCTTCGCCTTCTCCTTCTCCTTCGATCTCGTCAAAACTATTAATTTTGCACTCACCAACATTAAAACTCATCTGTCTAAACTTCTTAGCGCTATCGCTGCTATCATAAGAATCCTCTCTTCCTCCATTTCTTGAAGTTAACGAGGAGAAAAAAGAATTGACCACAACGAATGAGGAAGGCTGACCACAGATATTGCATGTGGATCTATAAACGAAATGAATATCATGAACAGACGCACACAATTGAAAGAAATCAGCTAGCTTGTGAGAATTAGCAATTGCTTTGCGAATTGCAGGGTGGGGGTTGCAACCAAATAACATTTCAAACAGGCTTATGCAAGAGAGATATCAGGGCCTAATTTTCACCTGGGCAACAAGTTTTCGCTTCCTCCAGAGCAACGTTTCGCTGCCTTTCAAGCTTCTTTGAAAAAGTTCAAGCGGGGAGTGCCGTTTTTCAACCCTCAACACCCAACGCAGAAGGGGAGGGTTTTTACGCTTCCTCTTTGGGCTTTACTCAACCATTTCACCTTTTTTTTTCACCGTCTTAACCTTTTGTGTTACTTTCCATCGTTAAAATCTTTTACTTTCATCCTTCTTTTTTTTTTTTTTTTACACTACAAAAATCATAAACTTGCAAGTGTGGAAGTCCATGTGGGATCTGAATCTGGTTGATAAATGTCTATATAGAGGTGCTCTCTTTTTCTTTCTTTTTTTTTTTTTTTTTTCTGATAGACTCTCCAATTTAAAGTTGTTTTCTAATTTGAGGACATAATCTTTTTTAAATCACCCTAAGTTTTAAATAATATGACAAACCCTTCCTAATTAAGGCATGGACTGCTCAGTTTCCTATTCTATTGACACAGTTAATACTTCTATAGAAAGGTAGAATATCCTATACTAAGCTCCTGATAGAGAGGAGGTCCAATGTTTCTCGCATGGCTCTGATCACATTCATGGAGTTTCTGTCAATTAGCGCCCTGTCATATATGCCCATCGCAATAAGCATAACTGTTTTCTTCATACAGTGCCTCAATAATAATTAGATCATTATACCAGAAATTATCATCTTCTGTTTTAATGTACCTTAATTTAATTTATACTTTCTTTAACTTATTTTTACTTTTGAAACCTTTATATTTCGTTTTATACAATACATCAATAAAAATATTCATTTAAATTATCAGTCCTAATTAAAAATCTACATATAGGTATCGGAATTTATAAAATTTACTTTATAAAATTAATAGCTTTCCCTACATTTGAGTTGCGGGTCACGACGTAAGTCGCAAGCTAACGTTATGAATTGAAATAAAAAAAAGAAAGAAAGAAAGAAAGAAAAAAAAAAAAAAGCCGCCCGCAGAAAAGAAAACAATCTTTCGCGGGCTGATCCTCGCTATGAATATATTCCTCGTCTTCGTTCTCCTTAGTCTATACGCAACTTAGACTAGAAGTTAGCCATTTCACAGTGACCACTGAAATGGAGTCTCCATTGATTGCTGCTAATAACAATGGCAGTGCTAGATCCGCTCTGATCTTTCTCGGCACCGGCTGCTCCAACTCTATCCCATTCGCGTCGTGTCTGATTCGGCCGTCTGATCCTCCCTGCCATGTTTGCTCCATGGCCCTCTCTGTCCCGCCCGAGCATAACCCCAACTATAGGTTCTATTCCCTATTTTAATGATCCTGAATTTTGGTCAAAAAAATTATTGTTTATTTATCTATTCGAGTCTTAAGATTTTAATCAGTGACGTTGATCAGAGTTTATGTGTCATGGAATCCATGAAACATGATTCTCGATTTCGATTCATCTAGACTAAAGGCAGAGTCATGCCGCGTCAACTTGAGTGGGCCTGTAACTCTTTATCAAGCGAAAACTAATAGGAATACAAGTTTAACGCTCAATAATGTCCGTGGCCTGAATTAATAAACAATTGATATTAATAAGTGCGAAAGTTCTTGATGATTGCTTTTCGTCTTTTGCTATTTTTGGATGCTGACAAGATTGAGGAATAAAGAAATGATAGTGTGAGCCCGTGCTTTTTATTTGTTTGTTTCGTTTCTTTATAATTATATAGATTTATGCATATGGATTTTTTTTAATTGTACAGGTGCAATACATCTCTTCTTATAGATTATTGTGGGAGCGATGAGAAACACAGTTATATATTGATTGATGCTGGGAAGACATTCAGGGAGCAAGTACTCCGGTGGTTTACTTACTACAAGATTCCTCGAGTGGATTCTGTAAGTAATCTTTTGCTCTCATTAATTTCTTAATTGTCGACTGAAACTTTGCGTTACTTGGATCAGTATTTTCTCATAATCTTTGGATAAAGTATTCACTGTCCTATGTTTGGAATTAAGAATCTTGCAAGAACTTACAAGATAATGGATAAAAGATGCTCCGTTCCACTTAGTCAGTGTAAAGTTTCATTCAGTTGACTCAAGTCTTTATCTCTCTCCCATTGTCTTAATTGTGGTGATCTCATAAAAAGAATGGTGGAATGGGGAGGAAAGAACCTTATCAGCGAAGGAACAGAAGCAAGATCCTGACAAAACGTTACAGGTCCCTTTTTCTGAATTAGAATGCAGCTAGACTTTTGCCTTGGCTGCACAATTCATGACTTCACATCTTGCAGTAAATGTCATATTCAGCTATTTCCTTAAGAATGTAGGCAGTTAATATTGTCTGTTACTTAATTGAATAATTGATAGAAGCATCAAGCTGAATACTTTTTTAACCATGCACAAGTAATAAGACTAATTTTGTATGAACTGCAGATAATTTTGACTCATGAACATGCTGATGCAGTTCTTGGACTTGACGACATCCGTGCTGTACAACCATTAACTCCAAAAAATGACATCGATGCAACCCCTGTTTTCCTAAGCCAATCTGCCATGGATAGGTATGTTTGATATTTCTTCTCAACTGGTTGACAGCTTTCCACGAGTTAATTGGTCATCCTTTATACATCTTCATTGTCATACTTGTCAGGGGTAATAATGGTTTTTGTATGTTAATGGTGCTTGTAATGGAACATGCAACTAAATTTAGAAAAAAATTGTAATGAAATTCTTGTCCCTTGGATGCCTTGTTTTTGTTAGATGGCTGATAGCTTTCGTTAATGGTTGACAGCTGATGGTTAATTTGTAACTAGTACATGTTTGGTAAACTATATCTAAGTATTTCTTTTAAAATTTAAAATGATAAGTAATAGCATATATTCTTTTATTTATTTTATTATTAAAATACACGCATAATTGATAATTTATTATATAATAAATATAATATTAGTTTTTAATAAAATATAACTATGTACGTATGTATATATTTTTAACCATGTAGGAATAAATATTATAACTAGTATAATTATTATTTGTAATATTTTTACATTTTTTTAATTTTTTATAATTATGAATAATTTATTGATATGAAATTAATTTAGAGAAAAATTTTATAATTAATAATTATTATTTTATAAAATTTTATAATTAATTCACAATTTAGAGACAAAAATTTTAAGAGTTTATATAATTTAGAAAAAAAAAATCTCATCATGCTTATAGTTGATGAGAAAAGTTTTAAAAGTATAATTGATGAAGAGTACAATTGATGGGATATCAATTGACTGTCATCTGTCTTTCTAAATAGTCAAATAGATACATTAGTTGTTAGTTGCTTAGCATCTATTAAAATCAGCTGGTTTGTTGATTACAAAACAATAAAAACTGATGTCTTATGTAGACTTCTTGGTAATTGAAGTTAAAACTTTTGTTGGATTGACAGAAATGGAGAAAAGGGAAAAAAAGAAATTTAATTTTCCTAAATTCTCTTGTTTGGACATTAAATAGATCAAGAGAAATGGAGATCGGAGAGAAAGGATGAAAAATTACATTTCTGAACTCCTTGTATTTAAACCAAAACATTTTTTCTCTAAATTGATGGGAAATGGAGAGAAACAAAGAGAAATAAGAATTATTTTTACTAAAGTACTTGAGTGCCTTTATTTTTTTAGCTTGTAAGAGCATAATACTCGTTTACTCATATTTTCCTTTCAAGAGAAAAATTGTATTTCTTTCCTATTCTAATAATCTATCCAAATAATATGTAGTAAATAAAATTTCTAATTCTTTTATTTTCTCTTCATTCTCTTACACAATTAAACATCCAACAACAAAGGGTAACCAAGTGGAACTCAACATTTCTATTTGTCTGTTACTTTTGCCTGTATACGATCTAAAGCTGGAATATTGTTATGATATCTTAGCTTGGAATATTCTTTTGAATCTAAGCTGGTCTATGTCTTACTTTGGAAACAGCATTGCTTTGAAATTTCCCTACCTGGTAAATAAAAAATTGAGGGAAGACCAGGAAATAAGGCGGGTAGCACAGCTGGATTGGAAGATAATTGAAGAAGATTGTCAGAGGCCATTTGTTGTATCAGGGATACAATTTGTCCCTTTGCCAGTTACTTGCTCGGAAAAATGCTCTTCAAAAATACACACTTGCAAAAAAATTTGTACAGCATACATCCATCCTTGTTTCTTAATAGTTATATTTGCTTTCTAATGCAGGTAATGCATGGAGAAGACTATATTTGCTTGGGATTTCTCTTTGGACAAAGATGTCGAGTAGCTTATATATCTGACGTTTCCCGTTTTCCTGCAACCACAGAATTTGGTAAGCATTATTTGTTCATCCAGTTCGTGATGGCGAAATTTTATGAATTTTTTTCACCCTATAAACAAGTTATGAGTCTCCTAAACACTGGATGAATGGAGATTGAACCATCTTGTTGGTGGAGAACATTTGCTTTTTTTTTTTTTTGTAAGATATGTTAAAAGGGATTTTAGTTCTCTGGTTTTCTATCACATTGTTTATATTTTTTCAATGCTACTCTCGGCTTTTGCAGTAATTTCAAAATCAGGGGCTGGGCAGTTGGATCTTCTTATCTTGGACTCCTTGCTCAGGGTTAGTCATAAAGATAATGTTTGTTATGTTTTCTTGATCACATGGATTTGGAAATTGTAAGAATTGTTAATGATTAGATTTCGAATAGATAGATAATGCATTTGCTGATTGCTGACTGATCCTTCTGCAAGCATCCAACTTAGCCAGAAAATGAGTTTCTGCAGCTATTTGTGCACGTGTAAGTTCAAATAGGCATTGTCCAGTAATGTGGGCCATTTACTACAGAGCATACAATCAAATAAACAGTTACTGCATTTATCATTATTAGCTCTCAATTTCTGTTTGGTCTCCATGTTTCTGTTCAATCAATTTAAGTTTCAGAATTTCAGCAGTTCTGCAATGCTATCCAATCTGTTTAACTTATATCGCTCATTGAACAAAAGACTGGAGGACTTTATCCAGTCCTAGGAAGTGAAACAACTGCCCTTTTTCTCTGCTCCTCTTACAACGCACACTAAAAGTACTGAGGGAAGTGGAAAAAAGAATTGCATCAATCAAGGGCAATGAGAAA
>CAOGCB010729021.1:0-17669 GCA_948266635.1 Cnidoscolus chayamansa
AGTGAAGTGTGCCATAGAGCTTGGAGTAGCTCATGCCCTTGAAAATCATCAAGGCCCCATCACCTTATCTGATCTATCGTCTAAGCTTGGATGTGATCCATCCTTTCTCAATCGGATCATGAGGTTCTTGGTGCATCACAATATTTTCAAGGAGAAACCCACTGTTCATGGCACCATGGGGTATGTACAGACACCTCTTTCTCGCCGTCTGCTCGGCCAGGGAGAGAAAAGCATGGAACCTCTATTTCTGCTAGAAAATAGTCCGGTGATGCTAGCGCCATGGCATCTTCTAAGCAAACGTGTTCGCCTGAACGGAAGTACTGCGGCTTTTCAGGCAGCTCACGGCGACAATATATGGAAATATGCAGCAGCATACCCTGATCATAGCAAGCTATTTGACGACGCAATGGCTTGTCATGCTAGGATGTCTGTTCTAAGGATAATTGAGAAGTGCCCAGAAGTGTTTGATGGTGTAAAAACTCTGGTAGATGTTGGTGGGGGTAATGGTACTACTCTGAGCATGTTGGTTAAGGCTTTTCCTTGGATTCAGGGTATTAACTTCGATCTTCCTCATGTGGTCTCCACTGCAAAAGATTGTGATGGTGTTAGCCATGTTGGTGGTCACATGTTTGACTGTGTTCCGAAGGCTGATGCAGTTTTTCTCATGGTAAGAGGGTGCGTGTGTCTATACATATATATAGGGTTTGTTTGAAATATTTTGTGCTGAAAAATACTAATGACTGTCGACAAAGTTCTAAGATATTGAGTTTTGGGTTGCCTTGTATCTCACTAGCGTTTAGCCTTTTTTTTTTTTACCTAAAACCTTAGTTTATATTTTCCCCATAAACGGATATCGACAATTCCCCCATCAAATATTTTCCCCATAAACGGATATTTGACCTCTAATACGTTGGCCTAATCTCTAGCTTAGGTGCTAGGACTCATTGGTACCAAGTTCAAAACCTGCTATATATTCTAAGTTTGTTCTTCGTAATAAAGTCCCATCAAGCCTTTGCGGCTCTTTATAAGCTCAATATCTTTCTAAGCCATCCACTGGATCAAGGGTGATTAATTTGAATAAAGTAGGATACAGCTCTAGGGAAAAGAATGAAAAAAATAAAAAAAAAAGTCTCCTAAATCTAGACGCTAACTTTATCTACTTGTGTATTTGCAGTGGGTTCTGCACGATTGGAATGATGATGAATGCATTCAAATCCTAAAGAAATGTAAAGAAGCAATTCCAGAGGACAATGGGAAGGTGATAATGGTAGAAATTGTGGTGGGAAAAGAGAAAGAAGACAAGCTTGAGTTCGCGAGGCTGATGCTGGACATGGTGATGATGGCCCATACTGACTCAGGTAAAGAGAGAACCGACAAGGAATGGGAGCATATTGTTGTAGAGGCTGGCTTTAGCCGCCACATAATAAGATCCATTGGTGAAATCATTTTCGTCATCGAGGCATTCCCTTGATCACCAACTCCAGGATTGTTCTACCAATTTAGCTTGCTTGCTTTAATTTCCTTTTTATTTGATTTCTAGATTTTGCTGATTTGTTTTCTAATTTAACGAAGATGGCGCTAGCTACCATTTATTATTATCATTATGATGCACACACACACATATATGTATGATGTTCTACATCATAACTAATTAAATTACTCATGTATAAAATAATAGTAATATAATATATAAAATTTCAATAATAAAGTAAGAAAAATTCAATAAATTTTAAATTATTTAAATCATTTATAAAATTAAAAAGTATCCCTAAACATCCATAATTTGATGAGAGTAAAATTTGATGAGTAAAATTATTAAAATATATTAACCAATATCAATTTCTATATTAAAGTGAAAATTACTTTGCTTGAGTGTAAATGAGAGACTTTGACTTACTATATATGTTTATGATGCAATATAGCTATTTAGAATAGATCTAGGCAGGTTTGAAACAAATTTTCTTAAAAACTAGCCGTTATTTTTTTACTTTAGTAAGACCTCTACTAAGTTGATTTTAGAATCAATGATCATAAAAATGAAAGTTCTAATTTTGAAAGTCTATGTTTTACTTTCAAATTAATAACTATATTTTCTTCAACTTTTGAAATCAAGTTTTATATTCAATTCCTATCATATATATGAGTATATATGTATGAATGATTTAACATATTTCGTAATTCAAACCTTTATATATACTTCTTTTTATAAAAATTCTAAAATTACCTAATGGCCTAAAGACTTTAAATTCTTGGTGCTCTAATATCTTTGTATGCTTGATCCTTTCTCCATTGACATTTATCCCATATAAAACTATAGTCATTTGCTTCAATAATTTCAAGCAATGTGTATTACTTTAGAATAAAAGTAATTTCCATAAGTTTTATAATAATTAAAATATTACTCTTTTGAGTTCATGAGGTCAATAATATCCCCTTTTTTATGATAACAAAACTTTAGAAATCTCAAACTAACATGAATAGAATGATAAGAAATCAAACTCCCTCTAAGCATCATTGAAATGAAATTTTAACTGTATGTATATAAGAACTTGCCCAAAGTTAATGCACAAGATCCATTTTAGTCACCTATAAACAAATACAATAAGTGTTTTATGCTAGAAATGGAAATCAAATTGATTATAAAGCTCTAAAGTTGAAACATAGTACTTAAAATCCCAAGCAAGTAGTAATAGTATCATCAAACGAGATAGTAAGAAATAAAAATAAAACAAAATTACTTAAACATTTCTCCCCTTTTTTGTCATTATCCAAACAATTGATAGAATACCAAAGCAAACGAACTTTAAACTAAAAGCTTGATGAAAAAGGAGTTTGACAAACTTTCATTCTTTCTTGTAGTAGGAGGCCTAATAGTTTTCATGGCAACTTTCTTTTATGAACTTTTTGACCTGAAAATGTGGTGTCAATGAAGGTTGAAGTAGTTGGAGATAATTAATTGATAACAAGATGTGCGATATCCTCTTCTAAGTTGTAATGTCTAAGTCTAACTTCTGTGATGTTGCTGGATGGGCCTTGCATAGCAACTTTAGAAGTAGTATCAAGAGGAGAACATGCAAGAGATTCTAGCGTTGTTGCTTCAGTTGATGGTTCTGTGGTTGGTGCTTCAGCTGCTGGTTTTTAATGTGGAGCTTTAGATATTAGGTATGAGGTAGGAGCTTCATCTGTTGGTTTTGTAGATTTAGAACTAAATTTTGATTAGGGTTATTAAGGTGGATCATGGTCTGGAGATGGAACAATAGTTGCATGAGGTCCGTCAGCTAGAAGATCTTAATCATTATTGTCTTCGAAGTCCTCGCCAGCAATATTAGCACCATCATCATGCAAGGGACATGCACTGTGACAAAAAATCACACTAGTACTAGATGAAAGGTTATCAATTTTAAAATTTGAGTTTGCTCACCTATGGTTAGGTCCAACTTGGTATTCATTGCTGCATCCATTTTTTGCAGAAACTTGCAATCCTAAGCTTATACAAGTGTTTCTCACCAAGCACTAAAAAACACAAGCTATCCCAAGCTTACAATCAATATTAAATAGGTTTTGGTAGATGAAAGAAATAAACTGTAACATCCTATTTTCTGTAACCCTCAACGATTGTATATAATTTACAAGTATGAAAGAAGAAGTATGTTTTATTAAGAATTAACTAATTAAGTCATAAGATAATAAATAAATTTAGTTGAAAACATAAAGTAAACTTAAAGGAAAGAAAATGAAGTAAGTGAGAAAGGAAATGCATGACTTGGCCGTGAGAGAGAAGCATATCTTAGTTGAAAAGGCTCGATGAATGATGCATTTCGGTTGAAATACGTATCACGGTTGAAAGGTGAGAAAGAGACCAACATGTCTCGGTAAAATAGAGATGAAGGCTCGGTCAAGGATGTATCTCGGTTGCAAGGTGGAGAAATAAGAGGATGAGTCATGGTGGAAGGAGGAATGGCTCGGTTGGATGAAAATGGAGAAGATGGACTAGTTTCATGGTTTGATAAAGGTATGATAAAGATGGTTCAGTTTGCTAAGCATGAACATCAAAGGTTTAGTTCATAAGGGATGAGATAAGAAAATGGTCCATTAAACATGATAGAGAAATGTGAGACATGGTTAAGGAAGGATGAAGGTTTGGTCTTGAAGGGAAAAGAGAGAAATATCTCGATTTGCAAGAGAAGAAGGGAAGAAAGATGAGAGAAAAGAAGAATGGCCCATGATATCTCGGTTAGGTAGGAATGAGTTAATTAAAATGAGAATTGAGTGGATATTAAATATAATCCCTAATTTAAGAAGTGATTCTTGTCAAAGAAGATGGATTAGTGGCATTATCATTTAACTTAAGATGAACACTTGTCTTAAGTGAGGATTAAGTGGCAAAAGAGTGGAGAATATAAATACCTAAACTCACAATTGTTCCTTATTTTAGAACAAAAGAAAAAGAAATAAACATTAAGAGGATTTGGAGTTGAGAATCAGAAGAGGAGAAAGCTACGGTGGAAAAGAAGTTTGGCTTGGTAAATTGTAACAAGGAAAGGAAAGAAGGAAGAGAAAGAGAAAGGGAGAAAGAGAAACCACAAATCTAGGTTAGGTGATATACGAATTTGATATGTTAAGTTAGGTGCTAAATTTTTATAATGATTGTATAGGTTAGGCAATATATGTTTGATAAATAGGATGAAATATGATTGTACATTGAGAATAGTAAGATCTTTACTATATATACTTCACTTCAATGATTGTGATGTTGAATACAAAGAATAATTTTGATCTTTACTATATGTACATTGAGGATTTGGAGTTGAGAACCAGAAAAGGAGAAAGCCACGGTGGAAAAGAAGTTTGGTTTGGTAAATCGTAACAAGGAAAGGAAAGAAGGAAGAGAAAGAAAAAGGGAGAAAGAGAAACCACAAATCCATGTTAGGTGATATATGAATTTGATATGTTAAGTTAGGTGCGAAAATTTTATAATGATGGTATAGGTTAGGCAATTTATGTTTGATAAATATGATGAAATATAATTGTACAATAGGATCTTTACTATATATACTTCACTTCAATGATTTTGTTATTGAATACAAAAAAATAGAATTATTAGGTGTCTTGCATACTAATAAAATGGCCAATTCTTGTTTGATGATTCGGTTAGGATGTATTTGATATGAATAATTGAGTAATGAAAGGTTAAACATATTAATTGAGAATAAGTGAACAAATGATGGGATAATAGGATAGGAACTCTCGGTTTATTTTGTATTTGGGGCGTGCTATGAATTGACTATAATAAGTATAAATAAAGATAATGGTCACTCTATGGTTATTGAACAGAGATGAGTTAAAGAAGATGATAAGTTTGGTATAGTTGTATTATGTGATATTCTTGCATGAAGTAAAATATGTAATGAAATGTGAAATAAGTCTGAATGATATACATAAAATATGAAATGAATGATGTGACTATAGCAGTCTTAATATAGCAGTGGAATATGATAAACAAGGAGTACTAAATGGCCTAATAAGTGAAGCCTTAAAGTAACAATGGAGTATGATGAATAACGAGTTCATTGACCACAAACTATAGCACACAATGAACTATTGATTTAACATATGACCCTAGTTAATTGATGTAGGATATGAGGTTAGCTTAAAGGTATGACATGTCATAGGAACCCTGTAGTGCTGCCACCGTATATAGAATGGATTTTTGGGGCTACAGTTAGGTACACCACGTGGACTAGCTCTGTGAGCCTTCCATACTCACATATATTCCTCTTATCTATTGATCGATCCTGTTGAAATGTACGTGGGCCTTAATAATGATTGGCTTAACAATGATTTATTTTATGATGAATAACTTAATTGTAAATGAATAATTAGGGATAACCAATTGATGTTATTATGTAAATTGTTTGAACTAGTAATAAACATAGAATGGTTTAAATAATATCATGATATTTTATTATTGAGTATATGTATTTTATGTTATTTTATTTTATACACCCACTGAGCAAAAATACTCAGCATGCTGGTTCTTATCACACTCAGGTTTTGAGTAACATGATTAGGGATCCAACAAGAAGGTCTGCAGACGAGAAGTTTCTGTTACACTTGGTTTGTCCCTATTTATTTTATAGTTTACTTGGTAGCTAGCATGTACAAAGAAATGTATAGGGTTAGAACAATATTTTATTAAATGGAAAGGAGTTGAATAATTTGTAAATACTTTATACAATGAGTAAATAGTAATTATTATTAAAGTTTTTAATTTATCGTTTCTTAATTTAATTAATTGTGTTTATTAATGGATTAGTAAATGGGTAAAAATATATCAGGTACACACTATATCCGGGTTATGCGTAATCTGGGTATGGCGTGTTACATTAAATCTTATTTTTCTCTTATTGCAATTGAACCTATAAAGAGGAGAAGAGTTGGATTTGCAAAAAAAAACTTAACCAATGCTCAAATAAGTGCTAAAATGAAGAAAACCTCTATTGCAATAAATTCTCTCAAGTGTAAATGCTTAAATATAATGAGAAATTTTGACTTCATATATATATATTTATGATGTAAACTAGCCATTTGAAAGGATTTGAGCATGTTTGAAATAGATTTCAATGAAAACTACCCTTATTTTTGGATTTTAGTGGAGCTTCTACTGAGTTGATTTTAAAATATGCAATAATGAGAGTAGAAGTTCTAATATTGAAAGTCTAGGTTGTACTTTCAACTCAGTAGTTCTATTTTTGAAATCAAGTTCTAAATGGAATTTGTATTATAAAAGTGTGTATGTATGATTTAACTTTCTTGGAAGTTCATATCTTCTCAATCTTTGTACAAATTTTCTAAAATTACATACTTAGATAAGATCTTCAAATTCTTCATGCTTTCCATTTCCATATTGCTTGATCTTTTCTTCTACTTTCAATGCTTCAAGATGTACATGTGGTTATTTGTCTCATATTTTTATAGATATGTTCAACAACTTAGAAATAAATAAATCACTCAAGTTTTGGAATCATCAAAATGTGATCCTTTTGAACATAGGGTCAACACCCTTAACTACTGAACAATAACCTTAACCGAATAATGTCTCGATGACATTCTTCAACAAACCTTTTTATATTTTTAGCAAGGCATGTAAAATAACTTCCAAAAATAAGCGATAGAGTTGAGAGAATTCAAACACATCAATTTATATAGGTTCGACAATGCACCCTATATCCACTCTTCTCAAGCTTCTTCTTGAGACTCTTATCCACTATGATCTCTTTTTTTCATGTACTTGATCAACCTTTACAAGTTTGATGATCCCACAAACTTCTTTAAGCTTTCACATGTGCTTAAGAATATTGCAAGTTTGATTTCTCCTCAAACTTCTTTAAGCTTTTACATGTGCTTAACAATCTCTCCAAGTTTAATGTCCCCTCAAACTTATTTAAGCTTACAAAGGTGCTTGACATCCTCTTCCAAGTGATGTCCCCTTACTTAGACAACCTTAAATAGGTTTTGAATAGAAGAATAATCACTCTCTTTGAACTAATATACAGATAAATAAACTATTAAGAAGAGAGAGATGAATCTGCCAATGAAGCACAAATTTGTTGAATGAAGTCTTTAAAACAAGACTCTCAAAGATGTAGCAATTTCATTAGTTGCAAAAGAAAGTAAAAGCTTGTTTGTATAGAGGTAATTAAAGCTTCAAAGTCTCAACTGTAAAAGCTGACCAACGGCTAGTCAAATATGACAAAATAGCCGTTACTATCTAGAAAATCATGCAATATAAACGTAGCAAATCTCAGTATAAAATTAGTTAGCTAAAATTGAAATCATGTCAAAGTAGTTTGCTAATTTTAGACTTTTGTTTAAAACTAGTTAGCAAGTTCTAATATTACATAGCTAATTTTGACTCTTGGGCCAAAATTAAATAGCTAATTTTAACATCTTCAAAACTAGTTTTTTAGTTTTAGAACTAACTTTAGAAATGGTTTTGAAACACTTTTCGGTATTAAATATAAAACATCTCATTGGTATATATAACTCTCAATTCTCTTACATTTTCCCTATGAGAGGAAACTTAACTTCTTATTCTTTGACTTCGTCTACATATCATATTATCAATATTTTCTTTATTGATGCACTTGCCTTCCATTCCTGGTAATTCTCTTTTTGTGATTTGCAATGCTTAAACAATCATTAGTTCTATTACATTATGTTTTGTTATCATCAAAATCAAGTCTTCTCCTTATAGGGTCAACAACCTCCTATTGTGTCATGATGAATATCCTAGATGGTGCCATAAGGCCTCTTAAACGAACATCTCATTGACCTCTCCCCTAACCTCGGCCTTGTGGAGCTGTTGCAGAACTCAACCTAGCAGCTGATTGAGTTGCAATGCCCATACCCATCTACTGTGTTTGTGCTTGCCCTACCATGTTGGGACACTCTTTGGATAAATTACCCTCTTGACCACATTTGTAAACCTACACAGACCCTTATGCCACTTCCTGCATCTAGGAAAAGTGGATCGGCTCGACTCTGAAGTTAACCGCTTTCCCATATCTAGCCTTAACTTGACCTTACTCTAGAGCTTGTTCTTCTTTTTGTTGGAGCTCTTCTTTTCTTTCTATTCTTATGGGGTTGCAGTTGTAAGAGGGATGAGACTGAGCCTCCATGCATTTGTAGCCCTAGGAATTGCTGATGGTCCATGGCACGTCGATTGAGGTGATACTACTCCCTCGATAATCATGCTCGCCTCCATCTTTTTGGCAGCATCTACTATGGCATGAAAACTCTTTCTCTCTCTACTGCTATAACCAATGATGAGTACCTATTATGCATCTCATGGCATACCTTCTAGCTTTCTTCCTCTCTGTTTGTATGCCTGACCCACGTACTATAGTAGATTGGTGAATGGGTCAGTGTACTCATCCATACTCATCTCATTAGTCTACTGAAGTCGCTCAAACTTTATCATGTTCAATTCTCTTGAACTATCTGGGAATGTCCACTCTATAAACTCAATAGAAAATGGATCCCATGTTATCTGATCTACCTTAGGCTCTATGTAGACTCTATGTCATTCCTTTGCCTTCTTGCATTAGAGTGTGAATCCAACCATCTATATTGCCCTATTGTCATCCGTGTTGAGCTCATTTGTTATAATCTTGACTGCCTTGATATACTCAAATTGATCATCCCTCTTCATACTTGGGAGCATCCTATTACTGGTAGTTTTTAATCTTTTTTCACCACTACTCCTTGAAGATGCCCTAGGTGGCTGAGGCGGTGGGGCAATTGGTTCTGTCTAGCTTTCTTCCTCTCTGTTTCGTATGCCTAACCCACGTACAATAGTAAATTGGTGAATGGGTCAGTGTATTCATCCATACTCATCTCATTAGTCTGTTGAAGTTGCTAGGACTTTATCATGTTCAGTTCTCTTAAACTATCTGGGAATGTCCACTCTATAAACTCAATAGAAAACTGATCCCATCTCATCTGATCTACCTTAGGCTCTATGTAGACTCTGTACCACTCATTTGCCTTCTTGCATCGAAGTGTGAATCCAACCATCTATATCGCCCTATTGTCATTTGTGTCGAGCTCGTCTGTTATAATCTTGACTACCTTGATATATTCAAATTGATCGTCCCTCTCTATAGTTGGAAGCATCCAATTTCTGGTAGTTTGTCATTTTTTTTCACCACTACTCCTTGAAGATGCCCTAGGTGGCTGAGGCGGTAGGGCAATTGGTTCTGTCTAGCTTTCTTCCTCTCTGTTTCATATGACTGACCCACGTACTATAGTAGATTAGTGAATGAGTCAGTGTACTCATCCATTCTCATCTCATCAGTCTGTTGAAGTTGCTCAAACTTTATCATATTCAGTTCTCTTGAACTATCTGGGAATGTCCACTCTATAAACTCAATAGAAAACTGATGCCATATCATCTAATCTACCTTAGGCTCTATGTAGACTCCGTACCACTCCTTTGCCTTCTTGCATCGGAGTATAAATCTAACCATCTATATCAGCATATTGTTAACTGTGTCGAGCTCATCTGTTCTAATCTTGATTGCCTTGATATATTCAAATTGATCGTCCCTCTTTGTACTTGGGAGCATCCAATTTATGGTAGTTTGTCATCTTTTTTCACCACTACTCCTTGAAGATGGCCTAGGTGGCTGAGGTGGTGGGGTAATTGGTTCTGTAATTGGCTGTGGTTTTAATGAAACTGGTGGGACTAATAAGGCTGTGTTCTCTAGTACTGCCCTTGTGTAGCTATAGTACGGTGGGTACATTCCATATGGTAGGTAAGGTGGGTATATACTGTATGGATAAGGCATATAGGAAGGGTAATATAGGTAGTTTTGCTACCCTATGGTTTCATTACCAGGGTAACCATAACCACCTCCATAACTGTAGTTTTGTGGCAGAGGTGCAAATCTGTAAGTTGATGTATCTCTTTGTCCACTGGTATACCCTTCCACACCATCTCTAACACCAATAACCAAGTTCTTATTTCTCCCACCTACATCTTTAGTTGGAAAGTCTTCCATGGACATTCTAGAAGGCTCTACCACTTGCTTGTTTGCATCAAAGGACCTTCTTGAGTCTCTTGACGTATCTCCTTGTTAGCTTCTTCTCACTCTTCATACCAATGTAGAGGTGTTAGGGAGATCCTCTATTCCCTCATGTTCAAGAGGAACTCTTAATAAACGAGTTGATCTTTGTGATCCATTCATATTCACTTCTGTTAAGATGGTAAAACATAGAACATCATTAACATAACATTTAGTTTACATGTCACTACATGAACTCTCATAACATTTCATATAAACATTCATTCATATGCATAGTATACACTTAATCATATACCTAGCATATTCATCATCATTGCCATGACATTGTACATTGTACATTGACTCTCTAATGGATGTGTACTCCCTATGACGTGTGTCCCATAACAGTCTATAATGTTTAACATGCATGACTAGGTTCGGTTTCTTAAACCACATGCTATGATACCAAGTATGTAACAACCTGCCTGACTGGACTGCTATCAACATTAGAATCTCTACCACCCGAAGGTGATCAAAACCCTAGCAAGCCGTAAACATAACATAGCATAACATTTTCATTCCATTAACATAACTTTGAATATTAACATAAACATCCATTAACATAATAATAATCTCATGTATTTAAAGGATTTAGGTACAATTTAAACTTAAGGAATAATTAAATTTCTAGTGCACGTGTCTTACATATACTTATGCACATCATTGTAATAAACATCATCACAAGTACAAAAAATCCAAATATAAACATGTTAATACATGAGATTATAAAAACATATTCTTTAATATTATTCTTAACATTGACATTTTACATTTCCTAGGGGTAATATATATAAATTACATTATCATGATACATCCAAGTATCCTGCATTTTTCGGTATGTCATGCATACCTATGAAAAATGGGATTGAGAATAAGGGATGGGATAGGAGGACATAAAACCAGTAAGCTATTTTAAAACAGCTTAGTAAGCAGATACATGAAACATATACATAAAACAATACTTTCTTGCTCGTGTACATGCAATATCGTCAAGCATTTTAAATTCGGTAATATTGTCACTGAGATCCCTTAATAGAATAGTTGGCAAGCCATCTTATTGGAAACTACTAAAAACATAAATATATACCTAGAAGCTCTTTTCAGCCATCTAGGGTTTACCATATCGTAAACATAACATAGATACCCATTAAAATGTCCCAACCTCACTAGTGTTTCTTCCGTGAGATAATTCGCGGTACATCTCGAAGGACATGCTAAATGGACAACATAAAACACATCAGAGGGACATTCCTATGGATATAATCTATGGTCATCATAAACACCAACATATGGGATCAAGGCTCGTCCAGTATTACCTTTCATATAATATGTAATGAATGCAATACAACATATTCATGTTCTAATGCAAACATTCTGAAATATTTGTGATACATGAATATACTATAAACATTCATTTTCTATATCATAAAATATTTATTAAGTATCCACTCACTTGGAAATTAACGTACTAACGAATCCTTAGTTCGTTACTAATGTTCCTAAGGGTCTGATCTTGTATTCTGGACTTCGAATTTTAGACTCAATATTTACCTTAAAACATACTTAACAATTCCCATAACCTCAATTAACATCACATAATCATAACATAAATAACCCTTGCAATTTAGGTTTAAATTGTTAGGCAAAAGACTTTCGGAAGTTAGTTCGGTAGCTGAAAGTCTCTCTTATAGAGACTAAAGTTTCCCTTTCGGCAGTAGGGTTTGACTACCACAAGCCCCCTGTATCACTAGTTTCAACAACCGAAAGTCTATTTTCGGTGGTCGAAGCTGGAGTTCAACTACCTATGTTGAATTGCTTCCAGTTTTGGCAATCTAACCTTACTTTAGGCGCTGAACTTGGGTTTTGGAAGAAGCCAAAACCTTGGTTCCTTGCATGATTGACATGCCAAACCTGTAATTAAGCTTGAATTCACTTTTAAACATTCAAATACATCCTTATCAACTCAACTAAATTCATTTCATCAACACTCAAACATAATTTCATCATTTTCATGCATTTTCTTAAACTTCCATAAACATAAACTTTTAACCTCTACTATTTATTTACATTCAATCCTATAGTAATTCTTTTAGTGGCTAACCAACATTTCATATCATATCTTAACATGCAAATATCCATTCTTTTGTTCATCTTTTGGTCATTTAATAATTTATCATCTTTTTCTTTAACTCTTCCTTAAACCTTACTTAATCCATTTGCATGTAACAATTCTTTTATTTAATCATCATTTTACATCTTTATTAACCTAGATTGTGTGTTTAAACTTGCTGGATTCAGATTGAAATTACTCCAATCCTTAGTCAACTTCTCTTTTCCACTTATTCTTTCCTTCTTTAGTTTTATTTAAATTTATACTTCAACTTCCATTTGATTTCCTTCTTGATCTTTACTTCAATTCACTTAGGTTTCTAGAGACTTAGGAGAGTTGAGAGAGTTTGAGTTGTGTTCCTAAAATCTCCTCTTAGTCGACTACCTCCACTATTTATAGTGGAGCTTGGCTAGCCAGTTTTGTCGGTTAAACATTAAGTTCGGCAGCCAAAACTAGTTTTCCAGGCAAACCCTATCCGAACTTCATTTAAGTCCTCCAACTTTCCATCTTTCCATTTTAGACCTTGAAATTTAGATTTTGGTCCTTAAACTTTTATAACTTAACATGTTAATCCCTAATCACTATTCTGACCTGATTTTTAAATATTCCATGAATATTTTGGTCGAGACTTCGAAATTCAATATCGAAAAAATGTTGGGTGTTACAACCTCTGTAACTGTGGTAGGTGTTGGCCAATCTACTACTGCCTCTACTTTCTTAGCGTAAACTCATTACCATTTTCTATCATCACATGTCCTAAGAAAGAGAAGTTCCTCAACCAAAACTCACACTTCAAGAACTTCATGTATAGTTAGTGCTCTTTAAGTGTCTGTAGAACAATTATTGGGTTTTGGGCATGCTTTTCTTGGTTTTTAGAATACATCAAGATGTTATCGAGGAAGAATATCAGAAAGTGATCCAAAAGCAGTTGAAAAACTCTATTCATGAGATCCATGAATGTTGCAGGGGTATTTGTTAACCTAAACATCATTATAAGGATTTCATAGTTCCCATACCTTGTACGAAATGCAGTCTTGGGTACATCATCCACTATGATCCATAACTGATGATAGCCTAACTCAAGTCAATCTTGGAGAAGCGACTAGCTCCTACCAATGTATCGAATAAATCATCAATTCTTGGCAAGTGGTATTTGTTATTCATTGTGACCTTGTTAAGTTGTTTGTAGTCAATACATAATCTCATACTTCCATCCTTTTTCTTTATAAAAAGCATTGGTGCACTACAAGGAGATGTACTTTGTCTGATGAAACCCTTATCCACTAACTCTTGCAATTGGATCTTGAGCTCTTATAACTCTACAGGCACCATCTTACAAGGTGTGATAGAGATGGATCTGGTACTCAATAATAATTCTATCTCAAATTGTATTTCCCTGTCAAGTGGCAATCTTACTAGGTTTGCAGGGAATACATCAAGAAACTCCCTCACTACTGACATTAATGTTGTCTCCCTAACATCGTAATACATTGTTCTAACATCAGCTAGGAATCCTTGACATATGACATGTCATGTCCCTTGAACTTGACTACATTGTTCTTGCAGTCCAAGTTAGCATCATGCAATGATAGCCAATCCATACCTAGGATGTTGTCAACATCTATCAAATCGAGCAACACTAGATCTGCTAAAAGGCATCTATCGTCAATAAACATTGGATGTCACTAACAACTCATCTCTACCAATATTGTCGAATCACACTTGGATCCACTAATCCATAAGGAACATCTATTAGAGCAATTGTCACTTATGTTGCTCACAACCCTCAGTGATATAAATGAGTGATAGGCACCTGATCTAGCAATGTAAGCACATTTAAACAACAAATCAAAAATTTACCATATATAATAGTGTTGGAGGTGTTAGCCTCCTGGTGAGTCATATAAATATATGTGCTAGTGTCATATAGCCTCCTTCCTGAGCCTCCGATAAGGATCCTATTCCTCGATCTCTTCCCTGACCTCAACTATGTGGAGCTATTATAGAACTTGGTATAGTAGCCGATTAAGCTACACTACCCGACCATGTCTGCTATGTTTGTGCCTACCAGTCATGTCGGGACATTTTATTGAATAGAGGCCCTCCTGGCCACACTTGTACCATGTGTTTATCCCAAACCCATATTGGCTCTTGTGCACTTTCTTGCATCTGGCACATGTAGATCAGCTCGAATTTGAACTTGACACTTTACCCATACCGAGCCCTGACTTTACCTTATTCCAGAATTTGTTCTTCTTTTGTTAGAGCTCTTCTTCTATTTCTATTCTCCTACAGCTATAGCTGCATGAGAGTTGAGATTGAACCTTTCTACATCTGTAGCCCTAGGAGTGGCAGATGAGCCCTAGCGTGCCAATTGAAGTGATATCAGTACCTTGATAATTGCATTTGCTTTCATCTTCCTGGTAGCATCTACAATTGAATGGAAACTTTCTCTCTCTACTACCATAATCAATGATGAGTACCTACTCTGTAGTCTCATGGCATACCATCTTGCTTTCTTTCTCTTATTATCATATGCTTGTCCTACATACTTCTGAAGATTAGTGAACCTGTTAGTGTACTTATCTACAATCATCTCCTATGTCTGCTAAAGTTGCTCAAACTCCAGCTCATCAATTCCCTAGAACTATTGAGAAAGGCCCACTCTGTGAATTCAGTTGCAAACTAATTCCATGTCAACTCATCTACTCAAGGCTTAATATACATTATGTACCACTCATTTGCCATCTTATATCAAAGTGTGAATCTGGCCATTTGAATTTCCCTATTAACCTTGGCCCTCAGCTGATTTGTTATGATCTTCACGACCTTGATGTACTCAAAAGGATCATCTCTCTCTTCGTACTTAGGAGCATCCAACTTCAAATAATCGATCATCTAAGCCTTACCACTATTCCTCGAGGCTACCCTAGGTAGTTATGGTGATAGGGAAACTAGTTTTGTAGTGGCATGTGGTGCTGGTGGTATTGGAGGTACGATGTTCTCTAGTATTGTCCTTTGGTAACCCTAGTAAGGTGGGTAATATGCTGGATACGGCATGTATGGATGGTAGGATGGAAAGTTTAGGTGTCTTGAGATGTCACTATCGAAATACCATAATTGTTCCCACATCTGACATTAGGTGGTGGAGGTGCATACCGATGTGGTGGAGGTGCATACCGATGTGCAGACGAAACTTTTCTGCCACTAGTGAATTCCTCCACTCCCCCTCCAATACCCATGCCTAGATTCTCATCTCTATGATCTACATTCTATGCTGGCAGATCCGCTACTGACATTCTGGATGTCTTTGCTCTTTCTTTCTTTACATCAAAGAACCATGAGTTCCTTGATGCATCTCCTTGTGAGCTTCGTCCTACTTTGCCCTCGCTACAAAGGTGTTTAGGAGATTGTCTGTACCTGTATTTTTCGGTGGAGTTCTTGATAAATGAGTGGATTGATATGATCCTCTTATATTAGCTTCTATTAAGAAGAAAAACATCTTATTAGCATAAAATTTAGTTCACGTGTTGTTTCATGAACTCATATAGCAATTCATATAATCAATCATTTATATGCATAGTATAGATGACATCATATACTTAGCATATACATCATCATACTCATGACATTTGACCTTTGACTTCCTAATGGACATGTATTCCTCATGGTGGTTGCCACAACATTCTATAACATGTTATAGTTAGGTTCTAGTTCCAATCATGTGTAACCTAGAGCTCTGATACCAATATATAACAGTCTGATTTCTTGAACTACTATCGGTATTAAAATCCCTACCACCTAGAGGTAATCTAAAATTAACAAGCCTAACATTACTTTTCGTACATTTTCATTTCATATTTTTCATTTCACTTACATTTTATTTATATATACATTATTCTTTTTAACATCTTATGCATGCACATAAACTTACAAACAAATCCCATATATTACAGTGATTGAGGCTTACAAAACATGGGTGGAATACTTAAATTGTCAACAACATTCATAAGTTAATGAACCTTAATCCTAAATCATTTAGTATGCTCGAACATACATAATGATAAAATAATTTATGAGATCTAACATAACTTAAATTCACATTACATTAATATCATAATTTAAAAATAAATTGTTTTTATTAAAAGTTTAAGATATAAAAATAACAAAACATATATTTTAGAGGTATATACGTTGCTATCACCATATAGGTCTAGAGTCTAACTTCGTCTTTAATTCTCTAGTAACCTGTATAAACTAAAAAATAGATCGGGAAGCCTCCAATTGATTTGAGTGACACTTCTTTCTCCATTGTCCATGTCAATCTCAATCTCAATCTCAATCATAGAGAAGACAACATTATTAAACCTCCCTGCTACTCCATTAACAGAGCAAGTGGGAAAGAAGGCCATACTAGACAACATTATTGAAATGTCCACACCACTCCAATGATAGAGCAATTGGAATTATACACTATTGTCATCTTGTGGACTTTATTATTTTTATTTTCCAAATATACGTTATTGGTCTCATCTTAACAAATACAATCTTGTTTTATTTGAAGTTTTACTTACCATTTAGTCTTTTTGTAGCGAAGTAAATTCTATCAAAATATAATAAATGTATTATGTGTAAAAAGTAATTTATATTTAAAATTATTTAATAAAATTTTAGAAGAATAATTTATTTTTGTTATTTAATTATGATATTAAAAAATATTAATATATTTATATATATAAAATGTTTAATAAAATTAAATAAAACAACTTCTTGAGTTATCAAATCGCATCAAATTACAATAGGATATTAAATTTAAAAATATACTAATTTTAAAAATGTAAGACAATCTTTTAACTTCAAAGATACCGTATAAAAAATATTCAAAAACCACAATATCTACCAATTTCTTATTAAATATTCATACGCAATCA
>CAOGCB010729074.1:0-10764 GCA_948266635.1 Cnidoscolus chayamansa
TATAACTAAAGAAGCTAATTCTCTTGCAGGGTTATGGAGCACTATACTTGGTCACAGCTTTTCCAGTTATCATTGGTATTTCAGTAATATTAATATTATTCTATAATTCCCTTCAGTAGAAAAGTTTTGTTTTATCATTGTCATTTACATCCAAACCATGTGAATATCATGATCATCAAGTAAAATGATTATATTTTGATAATTTGATATGCTGTTCAATTTAGTTGCTATTTTTTCTTTTCAATGAAAATTTTATCGACCACATCTTTATGATTGGTAATTTTTTTTTTTTGACAATGAAAACTTGGATGTAAATAGCAACTTGCTTATAAATCTTGCACCATTGAGTGGTTGGGTTAAATTAATGGATAATAGTTGTTCGTCAATAACTTTAATGACAACATTTTGGTATGGTGGATAATTTTTTTATTTATTAATTAATGTATTATATATATTGAACTTGTACTTATATTATATGCTTATATTAAATGGTTGTTATGGATATACGTCTTGAAATGACTGTCATAAATGTGCTAACTAATATAACCGATATTATTTGTTCTTTAAATATTCAATTGTGTTTCATTAGATATAAATATGTATATGTCGATAAATGATTATGTATAAATTGCTTATTAATAGACATGCAAACATGCATAGTGAATGAATGAGATAAGAATAGATGTTTTCTCTATGATCATATTAGAGGGATTGAAGAAAGAAAGTGTACAAGAATCCTCTAAACCCTCAAAATGTAAAAATAAAAAATAAAAAAAATGAAAGAAATATTAAAAAAAAAAGAATAAAAATTCTCTAGTGGTATATGTAGCTATAATATGTTTGTATAAGAAATATAATTACACTCTTTTCAGAAGGGAAGTAGCTTAGAATATCAGTGGAGGAGCAAAGCTCTTTCAATCCATTTCAATTTCGAACTGAATCGAATTAGCGAATATATATATATATATATATATATATATATATATATATATATATATTTTTTTTTTTTTTTTTTTGAGAATTGAATCAAATTAAATCGGATTGAATTGATAATTTTTTATTTAGTTTGGTTGATTATAAAAATGGATTGAGAAGAAAAAAAGAATTGGATTGAAAATGAAAAATGGTTTGGGCTATGTTAGGCCGTAAGGAAAAACAAATAAATTTTAATTTTTTTAGTTTTTTAACACAAGTAAATATAACTGAATCGAAAATCAAAATTCCTATAACACTAATTGAACTAAATTGAGTCAACTGAATAATTGAATTGATTGAATCAAAATCGATTATTTTGGTTTTTTATTTGAAGTGATTATTGCTCACCCCTAGCAGTTGTAACAGTCCAAATTACCGGCACTAGAATTTTAAAAACCCTTAGGTCTTTGAAACCTTAACAAGGTTTAACATATCGTATACATCGTAAAACATTAAATATTCATATGAGGCATGCTATAACATAGTAAGATAACTATATCATATAGGCATGATCATGCAATATTGTAATAATATAAAATATACATACATTATATGACTCTAGAATATATGACATAATTATAACTTTTTCCAAGCTAATAACAAACACATAAACATAAACAATAAATATTCCATAAGCACAAGCACTACTATCTCCGTACATATGCAAAGTTTACTCTGACTTCACTTCAAATTCCCCTAGCTGAGAAATAGAAAATGTGATAAGCTATTAGAAGTAGTCTTGTGAGCAGATGCAAAAAATATTTATAAAATATATAACTTTTGTGCACATGAATGCATCATAAAATAAATATTTCAATGCTCAATGATGCTTAAGTGAAGAAAATTTTTTTGTAATAAATTCTCTAAAGTGTAAAAATTACTTTGATGCAGTGTAAATGAGAGATTTTGACTCTAATATATTTCTGATATAATGTAGCCATTTAGAAAAGACCTAGACAAGTTTGAAACAAATTTCCTTAAAAACTAACAATTATTTTTGGATTTTAGTAAGACCTCTAATGAGTTAATTTTAGAACTAGGAATTATGAAAATAGAAATTTTAATTTTAAAATCAAGTTCTAAATTTAATTTTTATCACATGAGTATGTATTTACGTATGTACGTATGATTTAACAAACTTGTTGATTTAAACCTTCATGCTTCTTTTTACAAAAATTCTAAAATTACCTAATGACTTTAAATTCTTGATGCTTCAATTTCTCTTGTCTTTATATGCTTGATCATTTCTCCATTTAAATTTCTCCAATATGACCTATAGTCATTTGTTCAACAATTTCCAGCAATATGTATTGTATAACTTGTAAATCCTAGTGTAAATGAAATTTAAGTAAATAAATATATTTTTATATATGAATAAATTTTTAAGCAATCATTTTATGTGAAAAATAAATATAAAAAAAATGCAACACAAATGAATTTAAGTATGAAAAAAAATGAAAGCTAAGATAATCTAATTAAATTTTAAATGGTATGTGATTTTTAAATATGTATTAAATTAAATTAAGTATATATAACTAATTTCGAAATGATTTAAATAAATTATAGTCAGCTTGAAATAAGTTGTAAATAAGTGGAGTAATTTAAAAAATATATGAAAATGGATCAAAGGGGCTTGAATGGAAATGGACTTGGACATGAAGCATTTGGTGGACCGAAGCCTTGGCAATTAATGGACCGTGGCTTGATGGTGTATGTAGTAAAGAAAGGGACAAAGTCCATAAAAAGAGGGTCTATTGTGAGAGCTAAAGATTGTGAAGTGAAATAAGCAGAGCCCATGCAAGAGTGATTATGAAGTGAAATAAGCAGCCCATGCAAGAGTGGAAGTCAAGTGGGCATACATGGGAAAGGAAGGTGGAATCCATGTGTCCCACATATCATAGCTCAATGGAACACTTTGCACAATGGAAACTCAACATCTAATAAGCAAGAGAAGAGATAGAGATCTTGTAAGGGAGAAGGGGACACGGCTGTGCACACTTATAAGTAAACCAAAATTCTGTCCAGCCCTTCTCTCTTTTACGATGGTAAAGACAGTAATATTTCTCTCTTATAGTTTCTTTACACATTAGTCATACTTATATAATACCTTATTACTCTAACTATGGTAAGTATTCTACTCCTATCATTTACATAATTTGTTCCTTGATTCTATCCCTTTACATGATTTGCTCCTGATCCTATGCCCTTGATTACAGTGATCTTGGACTGCCTCTGGTTGCCTTAGGAAGCTTCTTCTAACACTCTCCCTCAAGTTGAGTAGTAGGATTACCAACACCTAACTTGCTCAATGTTGTATTGAAAATCGGTCCGTTCACTGCCTTTGTAAAAATATTTGTAGGTTGATCTTCTGATCGAACAAATGGTAGTTCGATTAACCTATCTTCTAACTTTTCTTTAATGAAGTGTCTATCTACCTCCATATGTTTTATCCGATCATGTTGAACCGGGTTCTCTAAAATACTTATAGCTGCCTTATTGTTGCAGTGTAGCTTGCATGCTCTCTATGGTGGAAAACTGATTTCCGTCATCAATTTTCTGAGCCATAGAATCTCTGTCAGCCTTGAGCAATTCCTTTGAACTCAGCCTCTGCACTTGATAAAGCCACCACCTTTTGTTTTTTACTTCGCCATGTCACTAGGTTTCCTCCTACCATAGTGAAGTACCCTAATGTGGACCTCCGATCATTAGGATTTCCTACCCAGTTAGCGTTTGTATACCCTTGGATCTCTAAGCTCCCATTTTTTTAAGACGATTCCTCTGCCAGGTGTCCTTTTTAGATATCTCACGATCTTGAGTGTAGCATCCACATGTTCTATTTGTGGATTGTGCATGAACTGACTTATCAACCCCATAAAGTATGTTATATCTTGTCTTGTATGGGCAAGATAGATCGGTTTTCCAACCAATCTCTGATACTTCTCTCTGTTTGTCGGTTCTCCTCCTTCCTTCATTTGGAGACCATGGTTGACCATAATTGGTGTTTCGACTGGTTTACAATCAACCATCCCTGTCTCTGCCAAAAAGCCTAGGACATACATTCATTGTGCTATGAAGATGCTATTTTCTAACCTTAAGACCTCAATTCCTAGGAAGTATTTGAGTCCTCCTATATCTTTCATCTCAAACTCATCGAACAACCTTCTTCGCAACTTTTTGATTTCTTCTGAGTCACTCCCAGTTATGATCATACCGTCCACATATATTATCAGACATGTTATCAAATTTCCTTTTTCCCTGAGGAACAAGGTATGGTCGGAGTTACTTTACTTGTAGTCATACCTCTTCATTGCCATTGTGAACCTGCCAAACCAGGTGAACAATATCGTGCTTCATGAAGAAATCATGTAAAGTATGATTGACATATCCCCCCATTGTTAGATTTAAGTATTTGAATTTTTTTATTGAACTGTGTATGGATGATGTGATAAAAAGCAATGAATTTATCAGGCACTTCAGATTTATTTTTCAACATGTAAACCCATGTCGTGTGAGTTGTATCATCAATAAACCAAACAAAATATCGAAAAACAGAGCTTTGAGAGTTAGGAGCCCCACACATCAGAATGTATTAAAGAAAAAATTGACTCTACCCTAGTGTTACTGGGCTTGAATGAAGTTCGGTGACTTTTGGCTAGAATACATGTTTCGCATGATATGTTTGTATTATTGGAAAATAAAGATGGAAATAAGAACTTGAGGTACCCTGATGATGGATGTCCTAATTGACGGTGCCAAAGCCGGACCTGCCTATTAATTATCCCATGAGCGAGTCTCGCAGTTCCTTGTTGTGCCACCTCATCAACAAAGTGCAACCCTCCTTGCTCAGTGCCACACTTAATGATCTCGTATGTAAGAATGTCTTGTAAGTCGCAGAAATTTGGATACATAAGTACTTGACAATTTAATTCACGAGTAACATGGCTAATTGAAAGAAGCTTGCATGACAGGGATGGGACATATAAACATTTTGACAATTTAATATGTGAAGAAATTTCTACAGTTCCTGCTCTTTTTATCTTTGAAACCCCTTATTTGCTATCTGTATTTTGGTTTTATTAGTGTGAGATGGTTCAATTATATCCATAGGATCATATGTCATGGTGTTGGTAGCACCGTAGTAAAAAATCCACTTTTTCTCTTTTTTTGGGGTTTGATTGAAAATAGCAAAAATTGCAAGGTTTAAATAGGAAGGACTTGGGGTCAAATTTTGGAACCCAAGTCCTTTACCTCTTCCGTTGTTCCCTGTCTACTCATTTGCGCCACCTCTGTCTCCAAACCTTATCGTTGCAAATCCTCTTCGATCTTCTTCTTCGACATCGAGGCCTTCATTTGGGCTGCCTCTGCCGCTGCTGGGTGGCCTTATGGTTACCTATAGCGACTGTAACCTTGCTGTTGTTAGGCTTCCCCAGCTTGTGACCGTCCTCCTACCATTCGGGAAATCCGACCAACTTGAAGCATGTCTCTTTGGTACGCTTGGACATGCCACAATGAGAGCAGTGGAGTTTGGATTTGTCAGCCTATGGCTTTCTCGATCTCCCTGAGTAATCTGTTTGGTTTCTTTGGCCTCGACCTTGTGATTTTTTGCCTGAGTTCTTAGAGATGAGTCCGACACTGATTCCTTCCGATAATGATGAGTTGGCGTCTTTGTTGGTTGCCGGCTACAGAATATGGAGCCTGGCGGCCTCCTTTCTCACTGTCGCATATGCCGATTCAACTGATGCGAGTGGTTCCAGGTAAAGGATCTCCTGGTGAATTATGTCGTGCTTAGCGTCGAAGCCCCCTAGAAAGTTAAACAATCGGTTCTCTTGTGTTATTTTGTTGTAGATTGTGATGTCTTCGTCTGACTTCATTGGGTTTGGCCTTATCCGATCAATGGTCATCCATAGTCCTTGCAGGTTGTTCCAATACTGCTCTAGAGTTTGTTGGCCTTAAGTTTGATGACTTGCTTGATTATGCAAATTGTATATTTGCTGGGCATCTCCATCGCTCCCATAAGTAATTGCTAAGGCATCCCATAACGCCTTTGCAGACTGGTACTCAGCAATATTGTTTATTAAGTTTGGCTCAACATTTTGGAGGATCCAGGAGAATACCCCTAGATCCTCTTGTTCCCACCGAAGAAAGCCTGGATCTTCTGTTGATGGTGCTGGAGTTCCCCCTGTGATGTAGCCTATCCGGCCTCGTACCCTAATTTCGACCCTTATGAGTCGAGCCCACATGGGATAATTTTCCCTATTCAGTTTGATGCTTATTGTGACTTTTTCTGAACTGGTTGGTTGATTTTGAACATTACTAATGCCATTTCTGAGAAATTTGGCAATTTGTAAGGTAAGTTCATCAGGGATCATACCCTCTGATGTTGCAGTGCTGGACATTGACATGGCTTGGTTGAGATTTCAGGTTTGGTAATTTGACTATTGAACGATGATGAACCTTTTAAGTTCACTTTTTGGATTGGTACATGATGAGCAAAGCAAATAACAAATTTTCTAGATCATTAGATACTCTTATACCATCTTATGATGGTAAAGGCAATAATATTTCTCTCTTATAGTTTCTTTACACATTAGTCATACTTATATAGTACCTTATTACTCTAACTATGGTAAGTATTCTACTCCTATCATTTACATAATTTGCTCCTTGATTCTATCCCTTTACATGATTTGCTCCTGATCCTATACCCTTGATTACAGTGATCTTGGATTGCCTCTGATTGCCTTAGGAAGCTTCTTCTAACACTTTCTTCTTCCTCCTAATTGAAACCCTTACTCTAACCAAACCAACCAACCATTTTTCCTCCTCTTTCTTTCCTCCACCGATTCACCATGCATGCTCTCCATTTTTACTCAAAAGCAAAGTTAGAATAAGGAAAAGGTGACAACCATTATTAAGGTCAAGGAGAGACAACCATCGTGAGGCCATTCTCTACTTAGAAAAAGGGGCCCAAAACCTCCACTCTTCCATCTTCAAGTGTTCTATAGCTAAGATTGAAGGGTGTCACAGCTCCTTGAGCTAGAAAGAAGCAAAGGAAGATAATGGTGATAATAAGTTTTGGGACATAATCACACATATGGATCAGATTGAAAATGATTTTGGGACAAGAAACATGAACCTTAATACAAGGACTTGAAACTAAATGAATATAAACCTTATGAACTAAAGGGAAGAAATTTATGTTGGATGATGACTATGAGTTGATTCATAAAACATGTAAATAAAGGATTAAAAATAAGTAATAAAAATAATAATATATGTGAACAAATAGGTTGACAGTTGATGGAACAAAATTTGAATATGGTCATATGCCCATAAAACAAAATATGAATGTTAATAAATGATTTAGAATTTAATTTGGATTAAATTAGAAATATTATAAACAAACTAAAGTAGTATAACATTTGCGACTGATAAAAGAAGAATAAATGATAAAATAGAAGTATAGGTTAAAGTTAAAATTTAAACTAAATGATAAAATAGAAGTATAGGTTAAAGTTAAATTTGAAACTAAGTAAATAATAAGATTAATAATTGCCTCAAGTAATGATAAAAAAAATACATTATAACATAAAAAAGAAATAATAAAGTATATGATCAAAGAATATTAAAGGTGATAAAATTATTACAGGTTATGGTAAATAAAAATGAGATAAATAATTAAAAAAAATAATAAGATGATATCTATAAGTGAAGGAAATAAATTAAATAGAAAAGCCCTAAAGATTATTATGTTAGAAAATGAAGTTAGTATATGGGTATGGCATGTCATAGACTAGCAGATCTGTCTACTGGTTATCGGGAATACAATGAAGTACCTTATTACAGGTATTTAATGAGGTACCCCGAGTGGTTAGCCTTTTGTGCTTTTTACGTATTAATTGGCTACGACCCTACTGATTGATCGGATTTTGTCCCCTATTGTTTATGTGTTTAGCATTTATGTCTGCATAATTTTCTTGGGCTTAAATTGTGATTCTATTGTAATTATGATAAATGGAAAATTAATACTAAAATAGATAATGATTATTGAAATTGCTAATTATTTGGGAAAATGATTATTACAGAAATATTGATACTGAATGGGATTGCTACAGGTGGTTATTATTAATGATTGATTGTAATTCGAATGTTTTCATTGAACTGCTTATTGTTAATAAGATGAATAATGATGCATAAATAATAATGAATTGAATACGTATAACGTGTAATAAGGATGTACCAAAATTTATTGTTAATGATTATTTTTGTTGTTATTATCTACACTCACTGAGCAAAAATGCTCAGTGTATTAATTTTTGCCACACACAGATACTAGTCCTCTGAAATAGTGGACCTGTGAATTATTCTGATCTAAAGGCATCATGATGGCATCGCCAAAATAACAAGTATGTTTATGATATTTTGCATGATTGCATGTGTATTTTGTCATATTTTATGCTTTTTTGTGTTGTTCTTGATTAGAAAAAGTTTATGTAATAATTCAAGCATTGGAAGGTGAGTAAATGAGAAAGGTGAACGAAAAGACTCAAATTTGGCTAATATGGAGAGCTAGGGATTGATCATGGGCGCGACTCTCAAGCACACCGGCGTGACGCATGCATGAAAACTTACAGTAACTTTGTAGCAAAAGTCGCGATCGCGACTTCCTTGTTCACGGGCGCTACTCGACTTTACAAAAGGCAGAAACCACCTCCTGATCAGATATATGTGGTGCTTTAATAAAACTCTTCGGGAGTAGTTAATGAAAATCGGTGATAACCATCAAGATTTGTTAACTAATCATCTCTTAAACTACCCTCCATCATTGTATTGGAATGTTCAACATATGCTTAGTGCATTAGGACTCATAAGGATGACTGCATTAGAAACATAATGATATGTGCATGTAATGCTATGATGATTATGAACTATCTTGGTATCTTGTATGATTCATAAACCCCTTAATGTGATGATGACACATAACATAATGGTAACAATACGTCCTGAGGATCAGGTGTACCGGTCAAGATTAGTACAACCTAGAGAGCTAGTGTACTAGTCGGGTATGAGGTAATGTCATGAACGAATTTTAGAGCCTAGAAGATTAGGTGCCTAAAATAAAAGAAGTGACAAAAGAAATATATTAAATGGAGAAATAAGATAAAGAAATGTAAGTAGAAAATGAAATAAAAATAAAATAAAGAAATAAGATAAAGAAAAGAAAAATAGAAAAGAAATTAAAAAAAAAGTTGAAAAGTCAAAGTTGAAAAGTCAAATAAAATGGCTTGTGAGGTGGCCATTTACCATAAGTCTTTGGGACTTAGAGAAAATAAAAAGAGAGGCAACAAATAGGAACTGGAAGAGAGAAAAGAGAAGAGAAAGGAAAAGAGAGAAAGAAGAAGAAGAAGAAGAAGAAGAGGAAGAGGAAGTGGAAGAAGAGTTCATATACAAGATTAGTTACATATTCTCTTAGTTCTAAAGTTTCTATGAATAGAGTTTGAAGAAGTGGACCATAGAGTTGAATTTGAATCTAACCTAGAAACTGGTAAAAAGTTTGTTTTGATGAAAATATGATTTTTAGACTCGAATCAAAGTAACAAGTACCAAAGAAGTGAGAAAAGTGATAGAAGAGTGAAAACTGGAACTAGGTCTAAGTGAACAGTAAATTCTTGTTACGGTTCTAGTGAATTAAATGAAGTCCAAAAATTATGTATGAGGTACCAATAGAAATCTAAGAATGTTAGCTACAAATGTCTAGAACATCATTTTGTGAAATTAGTTCATTTGAGGCATGAAAAGGTAGGAAGAACAGACAAATGTCAAAACTGCCTGGTTCTGGAATGACAGTACAAAGCAATTAATATGGTTAGTGATTTGGAAGCTTAAATGGATAGATACAATTATGAAATTTGGTATGAAACTAGTTTATGATGTTAGCTACAAGTTTCATGCTTTGAACTTTGGCTAAAATAGAACCTAAAATGGTCAAAATATTAGGCAAGAGAAGGGTGACACTGAAATTCTGCAGAAAGTTTGCAGAAATGGAAATGGTGAGTTTGGTACTCAAATAGAGTCCAAAGGATCTGAGATTTTGAGTGAACCTGTATTTAGATGGTATGGAACTTTAGTTAAATATTGAGATTAAAATGACTTGAATAGTTAGGTGAAATGGACTAAAATCACAAGATGTTAGTAATAGAGGTACTTTATCGGCTATTAAACTTAGCTAGGTAGAAAGTGCCTTAAATGAATTTGACATGAATTGGAGTTTAAAGGGAAGCTTGATTGTTAAGTGGTTTAGGAGTGTACAAAGTTTTAGAGCCTATGGAGTTGAATAAGAGAGATTTCTGCCTCTGGAAAGTGGAAGTCGCGACTCGGCTTCATAGGCATGACATGGGACCATAACCAGACAGTAGGTTTTATTCTAAGGTCGCGAGCGCGAAATGGGTCCCAAAATCAGACAGAAACCTTATTTCTAAAGTCGCGGGCGCGACATAGGAAATTCGCGGGCGCAGAAGAGGTCTGAAATCAGACAGTAGCTTTAGTGCCAAAGTCGCGAGCGCGACATTAGTTTTCACGAGCGTGAATTGTGTCATCCGCGAGACAGTAACTTTGTAGAATTATTCGCGAGCGTGACTTGTTCCAGTGAAAGAGAAACTTTGGGAAAATGATAAGACTTAGAGCATGTTTTGGGAATGTCTTATTAGACTTTTGTTCATAGTATTTAATTAATACTTTTGAATGGAAATGCTATAGATATTGATATAAGAAATGTAATGTGAAATAGGT
>CAOGCB010729098.1:0-22971 GCA_948266635.1 Cnidoscolus chayamansa
GAGGCGTAAAATCCGAGTAATGGAAGGAGTCTAAGGCGTGTGATTGGGATATTACCTGGGAGCTTATTTGTTAGAGGATTCATACAGCCGACCCCAACTTGTTTGGGACTAAGGCTTTGTTGTTGTTGTTGTTGTTGTTGATGTTCTTTCTTTCTTTGTTTGTTTCAAAGATGAACGTAGCAGCAACATTCGTAGCCTTGGCTCCCTTGAAGTGTTAGACTGGTGTAATTATCTGATTAATGATTTTTTTTTCGTTTTTAACACAATTATCTTCATCCCACTGGATTGAGACTAAATCATATTCTCACTGAATTGGATCCACTAAATTAAAGTGCTTACGGCCAATATTTACTTCGTAAATGAGCCCTCGACTAGGATAAGAGTGCCGAACCAGTCATCCCAACACTAGTTAGTTTAATGACTTTTAATAAAGGAACCAAAATACTCTTTGATTGATCTGCCATTTTATACACGTTCAAAGCAGAAAATCTAACTCTTTCTCTTAAAAACAGTTTGCCTTCATCTGCTGCAATGCTCATATTGACAGAGTTGTAAGTCACTGCCTCCCAAAATATTAAAGCTGTTCACTTATGCATTAGTTCCAGTGATAATATTCAAAAAATCAAGAGTCTGCAGTCAGATGCTAATCATAGTTGTCCTTATATTCTCTTACCCATTTGTTGAAATCATTTACACTAGTAATACACATAAATAACTCTAGGCAATTACAATTCTCATAATCTCCCAAAAGTCAATTATTTGAGTTGTTAAGTCACAGTAATAGAATTATATACAATTTAATTTACTTGCATAGCTAGTAGCTGTTAAGGTTCTTTGTAACATTCAGCAGCAAAAACACCTGACAGGATTCTTGCCTTTCCTTCTCATGTACTTCGCCTTTTCTTTCACCTCAGTTTCTTCATTTCTTCTTTTCTCCTCTAACTGTGCTTTTGCTCCTCCAACAATTGCATCAATTCTCTCTAAATTGATTTGGTAATGCTGCATGTTTCTAGATTTTCTCAGCTCCAGTTCATTCTGCAGGTCCAGCAATCAGGAGATTTAATTACTAAACATTTGTCTTTCTCTAAGTTGATCAAAGGAAAAGTCAAGATAAACCTTTTTCCTTTCCATGTGGAGTTTTGCTTCCATCTTCTTCTCATTCTCCCAGGCAACAACTTTTGATTTCACCTTCTCATACCTGAAGTTTTAACTTATTATCAAACATAAAAGTACTAAAAACCAGCTTCCAAAACTAGGAAATATACATGAAACGTTGAAAAATAAATATGTATGGAGCATAAAACAGCTGCTACATTGCCATTTCATTTCAAATAACCAATTACACCTTTTATTGATCTTCCGAAGTTGAGCCTTCTCCCAGGAATCAATCTTGGATTCCACAACCTCGCTTCTTGTTGAATTGCTCTTCTGCCTTTGATCTGTTGAGACCACAGTTCTTGTAGAGGCTAAACGACTTGGTTTTCTGGTAGGCTTATAGGTGTCTTGTAAGCTATGATCCTGCCCTGCTGGTTTTCGCTTCGAAGTTTCACCTAGCAAGTAAAATGGTTCTTTATTACAAAATACCTTACAACAAATTGTTTTGGAAACTTGCCTTTTTCTAAAAAAAGTTACCTGAATCTTTCACTTCCTTGTTAGATGAAGGTCTAGTTACTCTAACAGAACCAGTTGAGCGATCCTCTTTTTTTGTTCTGATTTCTGTTTTGGACTTCTCCTCTCTGATCTTTCTTCTATATTCCTCTTCCGCTTCCTCCAGCGAGTAAACAGCAAATGCAGCAGCAGCCACAGCAGCTGCAAAGTCATTGTCGTATTCCCAACTCATCTGCCTATAGAGCTGCTTCTGGAACCAGTTCTGACCCTTATCTGCAAAACGTTAGTAGTTAAATCTTTTTTTCTCCTTTTCATAATCATTAGGTTGTCCTTACTCCATGAATAAAAGAACACCATGAATTATAATCTCAAACCAGGGACTAAAAGGGATCTTTAAATTTGTAATTACTCCATGCGCACAAGAAAGAAAGATCAGATCCCAACTATATAATAATATATGGTACTAATGTTGTCATTTTCGACATGCATAGTTAATTGTTGCTACGGTAGAAACACTCGTACCTATTTTGAAGGATTCTGTGTTTTGACCCCTGCTTGAGTCCTGTTCTGGACCAGAGAATCTCACTCTACAAAGATAGCAAAATACTTCAACCAAGATGAATTAAACTGGGAAGAAGAAGAAGAAACGGTTGGTTTTTTTCCAATATATAATTGGTTTTTCTAAAAGAAAAGGGATTATAGGCACCTCTTTTGCTTTAATAAATATTCCATGCACTCGTCAATTTCTTATCTGATAATATTTCCAGCCTTTTTCAAGTGGCAAGTGTTCGATTGGCGAGAAACTAGAATAGAAGTCCTGGAAGGTTGTCCTGAAACTCTTATTGGTACGTCAACCCATGTGAGGAGACCGATGCAACAAGCAAAGATGAATATGCTTTGCAATTTGTACGAAGCATGTTTGAGCTTTTGAGAGAAGCAAAGGATCTTTTTTTCCCTTCCCCTTTCCAAGTTGTTTTCATGTCAAACTCCTCTTTTTCTTTTTCTCCACTGAAATAAATAATCAAATTACAAGCAGCAGCGTTATTGAAGTTGGAGTTGGTAGGGGGTTCTCTATGTTACCAAACAGTTCCTTAACAGGGTGGAGAAATAGCAGGTACGCAATCTGAAATGGGAATGTCCAGTTTGTCAGGTCACTGTGCTCGTGGTCTTTGATACCTTGTCCATTCTCAACTATACTGGGTTGCTTATTTCTAAGGATTATACCCTGTTGAGCAGGAGCAGCATTTCTTTTCTTTTCCCACCCAGTAGAGCTAATCTGCTATTCATAAACTAATTTAAGAATAACTACTAATTCCAGAATTGCATTATAACATATTCATACCTTCGTCAGCTTTAAATCATTTTGGACCAACCAATTGTCATGTACTCCCAACAACAATTATATCCATGTGATACATATAGGTTATGTTTCACATAGTACTTGATGTTTGATTAGGGTTAAAATATTATATTGAATTATTAACAACCTAATAATTGTTATATGCACGACTTGGGAATTTTATATCATAAGATATCTCTCCCCCTAATATTTAGTTCATTTCTAATAAAATAATTAATAATTATCATATAAAGTTTCTGAATGAATTTTTTTTATAATTATATTTAGTTAAAATACTATTAATTTAAATAGTATTAAATTTATATTTTATAATGCGTATAATTTCTCATTTAAATATATTATTCTTTATTTTATGTTATTTTTTAAATTTATTTATTTTACAAATTCATAGACATAGGAAACGTAAATTTACAAATAGCATCAATATTTATATAAATTATACTTATAATTATTGTATAAAATTTTAACCATTGTTGGGTTTATCATTTATGAGTTTTCCAATGATAGCCCAAGAGCTTGCGGGAGCGAAACAGTTCTTCATTGTGGAATTGAAACCCTAGATTATCAGAGAAGACCTATTTGCAGCCCCGTCTCAATTCTTCTCTCTGGCGTAGCACGAGAAAGGCTTCAGAACTACGTTTGATCTGCCGGCGTACCTTCTGCAATTCTTGTATCTGGTATCAATTTATCTTCTTCTTTTTATTTTTTTTCGTACCATTTTGTTGATTTTCTTTTATAAAGTTCGATGAGTGATTAGGGTTAATGTCCTGTTCTTTTGAGCTTAAGATGCGAAAGCTGAAAGCTCATTGCTTGATTTGGCAGCAATTCGTTATTATATTAATCCAGTGAGGCACTGAACTTGCAGGAGCATTGAGCGGCAAAAGATTGATTCTTGGTGTAATCTCTTAAGGTAAAATTACTAGCTTTTTGAGAATTTAACCTTTCATTATTTAGTTTTGATGTTAATGGATTGCTGAGGCGCTTTTAAAAATGATCAGGACAGAGGAGTTTTTTTCGTCATCTTATTACTTATCCAATGAAGCATATTGTTAAGATTATAGCCATTCTAGTGGCTATTTCTGCCATTTGGGTTGCCCTTTTGCAAACATCTGTTGTTCCCCATGGCAATACATGGTTGGTAAGTTAGTTCGATAAGTTGAAATTTAGCATTCACATGTTTTTGTTTGGTTCTTTTTGCTTGTAAGGTGACCTGACTTTTGTTGTTTTTTCCCCAGCTACCCATCTATATGGTTCTATTGCTGGGATGCTATGGTTTATTAATGGTTGGTGTTGGCTTAATGCGATTTCCAACTTGCCCTCAAGAAGCAATGCTATTGCAGCAGGTACTACTGCTTTTCAACTTTATCTTGTTGGTCATAATTTACTTCTTCCTATTTAGTTGCAAATATGCAGGCAATCTGCTCATATTTAAAAGATTTTTAGTTAGTTTTGTTGCTTTACCTTCACAGAGTGTTGGGATGTATCACAGGATGGTGCTTTGTTTTCAATTCTTTTGTACATTACAAATGCTCGATAGTTTGTTTTCAAGTGCTAAAGAAGGGTGCTGATTATATTAGACGGATATGAGCATCTAATGTGTTCAGATATGTATTACAGATATAGTTTCACTAAATTTAAAATGGATGTGCTTTAAATCATTAAACTGAAATATAATCCATTCTTTTAATGCTATGTACTTGTTTAGACATATATTATGTGTGTTGCACTATCCAGATGCGTGTTGATTGTTGAGTGACCTGCTGACATCTCCATGTGTTGTATTTTTTTTTTCTTATAGCAAAGAGAACTTTCAAGAATCTTCAATATTTATTCTTATAGGATTTAGGGTAATGATATGGTCGTTTTGAGCATAGCCTTATGTCCGTGTGGTCAGAAAGCAAATGCTAGAATATAACTGTATAAAATTTCTTCTAAAATTGAGGGCATAGTGCACTCATCCCATCAATTATATTTCTATATTCACTTGCATAGTTTGAAGTTCCTTGAACATGATATAGCTATTCTGTAAGGTTTACGGGATTTATAGCGCTATTTTATTTTTGTAGGACATCATCGAGGCCAAAGAATTTCTAAAGCAAAAAGGGGTTGATGTTGGTTCAGAGTGATGAATATTCGTAACTTCATGTTTATTTAGCCAATGGCATCTGGAAGCTTTGAGCAGTGTGCCGGTGGGTGAATCGGACAAAACATATCTTTTAGTCCATTGACTTCTATAGGTTTTTTTAATTTTTATTTTTTTGTAATCAAACCTTCATAGTTTGATAACTCATTAACTATACGACGGTAAGAGAGACTGAATCTAGAGGGGGGAAAAAGAAGCTCAGTGAACAATGTGACATAGAACAATGGAGACACGGTAATCGATGAAAAGTTCAAGGGTATGAGATGCATTTTGTCATTAAATTTTGAGGTTCCACAGTGGCTCCGGACATGTATGAATAGATGGATTTCATTTTTTTTTTGTCCCATTAGCCCCAACTTTTGGGAGTTGAGTTGTAGCCATTGGTCTTATGTGAAGTTCTAAAAGATAAACATCCATTCATGATTACTATTCTTCACCAACTCTTTGTAACAATTCCCATTCTTGATGAACTTTTTATAACGAGTATGCAGTTTAATCTTTTACTTTCGTTGTAGCCCGATAATTAACGAGAGGTCAACCAAATGAATTTCCACGACATTGTTGGTGTGGTTGCCTCCTAAATTTGTTCCTCATACACTGATAAGGACTTGAATATCATACACTGATAAGGACTTGAATATCATCCAACTTCATACAATGTTTTACAAGATGCCTCGATTCTAATCGTCTTCATTTTGTTTTCTGTTAGCACCAAAATTATTATTTTTCGTAGTCACCGATGCCTTCATCGGTTAATTAGTAACTTTCCCATTTATGACCATTGTCTGCGCTAATCATTCTTCCACAATTTGGACAAATTTCCTTCAAACCATAGCACGTGTCGGAAAATCCATGTAAGTCGAGCAGTGCCAAGGTTGAATCATAATTGATTTTGCTGAAAAGAACTGCTCTACGCTGTTGGGGAAGCTACTAGGAGCCAACGGACTATGCTTAAAGGCCAGTTCTTCACCAATTTTTGTTGCTTTGCAATCTCTACGGCTTCTCATATTGCCGCCTTTAACACTGTTTCCTTCCCCTGAAAAAGCCCTAGTGATTTTGGTGTTGTAACGGTTAGATCTCAATGGATTTTCTCCATGAGATTCTTTAAGTTCATTGCTCTGCTGATTACTCCCCAGAATCCTCAATTGGCAAATTCTCCATGCCGGAGAAACATTTTTGCAAGAGGTTTAGCAGGGAGAGTAGCATATCCATAATTCTTGCAGAAGTACATACTTGTTCTGCTTACGCCCATAAACAGGCAGCAACCAGCGTGGCACCCAAAACTGGCATCAACGCATGACCACTGAAGAGCGCAAATGGAAGATCGCATACCTGTTTTCTTCCAGGTAAACAATTAGATTTGACCTATAACATCTTGATAGATAAGTGCATTACTGCTGCATTTTACAGACCTTATGAAGTGTCCTTGTAGGACCCTGTCCCACTAGAGGACAGTTTGATAAAATGAAACCATAGGAATTAAAATATGTATTTAAAAAAAAATAAAAGGATGAAAGTATCATTTTAAATATAATCTAAAGATAAAAAAAAAGTTTTTCTAAAAGCATTTTAAAGGACTTTTAATTTGATAAAGTTAAAATATAAGAATTAAATTATTGAAATATAAAAAATAAAAAAATTTATATTTATTAATTTTTATATAATTGAAGAAGGAAAAGATATTTATTAGGAAGGAGATGATTTGCCATTTTCAAAAAGAAAATGAGCAAATCATGGTATCTTACCCATTTAGATAACATAAGAAAAATGAATGAAACACCGAATATTACTTGGATTCTCTGGATGCCACCAAATATGAACTGGAATTAAATTAAATTAAATAATATTGTCAAAGTATTAATTCAATGGTTAAAGAAATACGATTGCCCATTTTCATTGAAACGGTGAGATGTCGCACCTCGCAAACACGCTCCATATTTGGTGAAGGCATTATTACTGTTCAAGTTAACCAGCTTTTACTTCACATTCCTCAATTTGGAATCTCAGTTCATAGATTCTCAAACACATGTCAAACCCATCTCTTTTCTTCTTTATTTTAACCATGGAATGATGGAAACATATCAAGCTGCTTCACAGTCCCTTGTCCCTCGTAAGGTTCACGCGCACACCAGTACTTTTAAGCAAATTAGATGAACAGTTCAACGTCTGACCCATTTCAGCCTGTACACATTATTGGTTTCTGGTGGGTGGCTTTGGGAAAAAAAAAAAGAAGGAAAAATCCAAGATTGGCCAAGAGAGTTCTTTACACAGGACACAAAGAAGATTATTATTATTACTTTTACATAAAATACATTATTTTTATTAGTGGGCTTTAACTGAGAAACTTCCATTCAGGTTTGAGCTTCACTGCTTTCTTTAATGGTGAGGTGGATAGGAGGTTTTTGAGGTCAGTTTTCTACTGGGTTCTTCCTGCTTTGTTGATTGATGAAGTCAGCTTAGATTTCTTCATTAAAAAGTTGGTTCTATATATGATTATTACTTTTCAAGAATGATGCTTTATTAGTGATTTTCTTTTGGGTCTTTAGTTTCCTTTATTTTAGATTAGATAGAACTCAGTCAATTTTTGAAGTTGATGATGGCATTATCATTTCATTCTTTGCGTCTCTTACGGACGGGACGAAACAAAATTCTCTGTTATGGAAATTATCAGCTATCTCTTTTCAACTTCTTGCTTTCCTGTTTCTGTTTCTTTCCATCCTTTCTTCTTTTGATGTCCTTTTCTTCTCAATTGATGGACTTGTGACTTTAAAATCTGAAATTTGGCTAAAATTCAGTGGCATCCCAGCTGTCCAACTATGTAAATTACAATATAAGCAATGCTTTCCTGCACGCTGAAAATTACCCTCTTTCTTTAATCTAAATTTGAAAATTATGGAATTGGGTTACTGATGTCATGATTTAGTTTTGGTGCTCACACTTCTTGAAGCACCCCCAAAACCGCTCTTTTGGGATTTTGTAAATATCTAAAGTTTATGTCCGCTTCAACTTTCATTCATAACTTTACTCTAAATTTCAGTTGCAGTTCATCTGATGAGTTTCGCTGGTGGTAGGAGTATAATTAATCAGGCAATGGGATTCTGCCTGTCATTGCTTTTCTTTTTGGCTTTTATCCCTATCATTTTCTCTCAAGATGTTAAACATGCTACAATTGTGGTTGATGGGACTCTGACAATCGCTGAAACCGATGACAATTTCATCTGCGCTACCCTTGATTGGTGGCCTCATGATAAGTGTGACTACAACCAATGTCCGTGGTACAATTCATCTGTTATAAATTTGGTAAGTCTCTGAAAATATTCCTCTTAGGGAAGTTGTATAAACTTTTGCTGAATTTACTTGGCTGTTCTTTTTTTCTTTTTCACAACTAGAAGAAAGTTTTGAAGGAATTTTGATAAACGGATAGTGTTGTTATGGTTTTTCCAGGACCTGTCCCATCCTCTTCTTCGAAAAGCTATCCAAGGTTGGCATCATCCTTTAAGAACTATTAAACATTTAGATAGAGTATAATTTACTAGTTATGTGGCTTTATAGCTTTCAGTTACTTGAGGATAAGAATTGGAGGTTCTCTGCAAGACCAAGTATTGTACGAAGTAGGAAATTTGACGTCTCCTTGCCATCCATTTAGAAAGATGAAAGGCGGACTGTTTGGATTTTCAAAGGGATGTTTACCTATGAATCGGTGGGATGAGCTGAATAATTTTTTCAGTAAAACTGGGTAAGAATTTAGTATTATTTTGTTCACCCCTTATGTTCCCATCATCAGGTTGGAAATTTTTGCACCTCAAATATTTTCTAAAACAATCTGTTAATGCAAATATGCAGCAGTAGTTAACTTATCTATCAAAACAGTAGTGTCTAATTAATAAACTGCTTTGTCTGCTCAATTTTTATTTAACTTAATTTGTAAACTGTAGTATTTAGAATTATAAAATATATGATATTGTTATATCATGAAGCTTCATTGAATTTGTGGGATTTGATGAACTTCACCATGAGTTTAGATTTCTTGTAGTCTTCTGAGTGTAACTGTTGCTTTATCAATGTTCTTGAGCAAAATATCCCTATTTTCTACATCGTAAGTGCCTTCCTCCAAGCAAGTAAAATGTATTTGGTCACAATGATTTATCTGTTCATTCTCTTTGTAAATTGTTTGCTTGCAGTCCTTATTTTCAGATCATTGCGTGCACTGAAATTTTCAGCCATCTAGACTGTTTTCAGACATTTCCATAATTATCTCACTAATTCACATTAGTTACGTCATATATTTAAATTTTTTAACTTATGCTTCTTCTTTACAATTTGAGACCTCCCAAAGGAAATCTGAAGCCTTTACCACTAGTGTCCTTTTGAGGTCCTGCATATTTAAGTTTTATCAACATATATGATATATCTCATGCCCAAAAAGTGAGCCTTCGGAAGATAGTTGGGGATGGTTTCAGGTGTTTTCTTGTGGAGTTATTACCTTAGAACCTTATATCTGCAGAGCCATTGTGACATTTAGCTTAAATGCTCTCCACGGGAGGCACCACATCAGGAGGAGTGTTTGGGGAGGAGCTTGGGATTCAAGTAACGCTTATGATTTTATGAACTACACTGTTTCAAAGGGACACAAGATAGATTCATGGGAATTTGGTATAAAATTTGCAGAGCTCTTTTAGTTTAGATTCATTGTCCTGCATCTCCTCTTGTATTGCCTTTGCTGTGGCAGGTAATGAGTTGAGTGGAAGTGGTGTTGGTGCAAGTGTCAGTGCAGAACTCTATGGGAAAGATGTGATCAACCTTAAAGCTATCATCAAGGATTTGTATAAGAACTCTGATTTTGAACCTTCACTTGTAGCACCTGGAGGATTTTATAACCAGCAGTGGTTTGCTAAGCTTCTTCAGGTTTCAGGTTCAGGCATCGTCAATATCTTGACTCATCATATATACAACTTAGGTGCAGGTGAGCTACTATGGTGCTGAGATCTGCTTACAGTTGATAAATGCAATTATTTGAACTCCTGTTAAAAGTTTGAAATGGTATTTCTGGAAATGTCACTTCTTAATAACCATTTTTATACTTAACAGTTAAATTTAGTTGCATAGATGTCTGCTATATTTTGGGTCATCTTTCATAGTAGATTGTTAAATACTGTTCTTTTCTTCTTTTTGTGGAATCAAGATATTGTATACTAGTGGCAATTAGCTCTTAGAAACACCTGTAAACAAATGCTGATAAATATAAGAGTAAACCCATGATGAATTAACTGTGAAATACTGCTCTCACGCAATCTTTTCTTTTGGAACTTTCCTTACCTTATTGTCTTCTGAAAATAAAACCATACTGAAGTCTTATATAATCCAATGTAAGTGAAATTTTCAGTTGGGAAGTCTTCTAGATTATATAGAACCTGCCTACTTTTACCTTTTACTAGGTGTGTCTGAAATGGTCTTAAACTCTTAGTACATGTGTTATTGATGTAGAACAACAAGAGATCAATAAGGAACAAATCCTTAAAGAAAAAGAGGACTCTTTCTCAAAATTTAATCTCAAACAATTGTTATAATAAAAAGCTGCTAAAATAATAGATATTAGCTCTATTTATAGAGCTTACAAACCTAATCAAATTAGAAATAGATAAATATCCCAATCCTAATCAAATTAGGAATAAACATCTTAATTAACTAGGAATATTAAATACCTAAACTAGGAAATGATAATAATATCTAAAAATAATAAACTTCCGAAATAATCAAATTCTAGATTTCCTAATTGTGCATATGGAAAATTTGAATTTAAAGGAGTATTCAAGCCAAATGCTCTATTATTTATCAGTCCATTTTCCTTGTAAAATGTATGCTTCCTTGCATTGCAGGTGTTGATCCCAACCTTACAAATAAGATTTTAGATCCCAATTATTTGAGCAGGATATCAGAAACATTCAGTGGTCTTGTGCAAACCATTCGAGAGAATGGTCCTTGGGCTTCTGCATGGGTGGGAGAATCTGGTGGGGCATATAACAGTGGTGGTCGCGATGTGTCTAATACATTTATCAATAGCTTTTGGTAATCTTGCTTACCTAAGTGTTTTTATTCTTTATCTTAAAGGAAAAAAGAGTATTTAACCATCAAGCTACACTACTATAGTGCTTATGTATATTGATGATGGTTTAATTTTAATTTTAGCTGTAATTTTGTTTATTATATCACTTTCAGGTACTTAGATCAGCTTGGAATGGCAGCCCAGTACCATACTAAAGTGTATTGCAGGCAAACATTAATTGGTGGAAACTATGGTCTGCTCAATACAACTACATTTGTACCCAATCCTGACTACTACAGGCAAGAGCATCGCATTTTTTCTAAAGTCTGTAGCATATATACTAGCTTCTTTCTTTCCTTTTTGATCTTTGCTATTTTTGCCTTTGTGTTTGGGGTTGATGCTAGGAGGGAACTCCATGAGCATTTTTTTCCCTGTTAGTGTCAGACACATATCTAATCCAAAGTTTTTTTTTTTTTCCTTCTCTGGATACTCCATTCTCAATAGTGCCCTTCTCTGGAATCGACTTATGGGGAAAGGTGTTCTGGCTGTTGGTAGCAATGCTTCACCGTATCTACGTGCTTATGCCCATTGCTCAAAAGGACGAGTAAGGCTTGTTTTAACTTTATAACCAAATTATTTGCTTCGAATGTTCAGGCATTATAAGAGAATTAAGACAACACTGATATTAAGAGTTCCAGTTTTGTGTATCATATGGTCTACAATGAGCCAAGGTAATGAGCCTTGAGATAAATGTGAAAGAATTCATCCCAACTTTTATGGTTATTGCTTCCATGACTAACAATGTTTTGAGAGTTGGGACCTAACAATTAGTTAGCTTTGATGCTATAGCTGAATAAAGCTTTACGTTGTGTTTGTACTGGAAAATGGAGTTACAAATTAAAGGAAGAGAATTTATGTTCAATTCTTGTCTTCGGCTCTTAATTCTTAAATGATAAGGGAAGAGTAGGGAAATTTCGACACTAGTAATTTTCTTCCAAATGGAGAGAGGGCAAAAGAAATTAGGTCAAATTCTAATGAATTTCACCAATGTAGACTTTATTTTAGAAGTTCATAAACATGACCATTAATAACGACTCAATGAAGAAATTCCATACAGCAAAAAGAAGTTGAACTTCCGTATCATTTTAAGAGGGGATCCAAATGGAAGGAAACATATAAAATTTCACTTTCTTTTAGTAATTTCCTTCTTATAATTGCCTTGCTTCCCCCCACCCCCCTTTTCTTTTTTTTGGTTGCCAAACGTGGCATTCATTTGATTTTTTGAGGCTTAGCTGGGGGGAACATGCAGTATTTGATTACTGAATGGCAACCATAGGTCACATATACGTTTGCTGCCCTAATTATAGTACCAAACAACATCCTAAACTAGTTGTGACTCTTCTCCGACTTACCAGCAGTTTACAGCTCATTCCTTTAGAGCAAGCTTTAAAGGAAACCCATTTTTTCATAACTCCTGTGGTCAAAACTACAATTGATGGCGGACATAGCATTCTCATTTAGCTTACTTCATAAATAGTATTGCTGAACAAAGTTTTGCTTTGACCTTCCTCTCTTCCCCCCAGCCTACACACAATAGACTGGGAATTTTTCATTCTTGAAAGTTTACCTTCCGTCGGTTCTTAAAGCAATTGTAAAAGCTATTTGGTAGACAATTGCTGCAATTCATCTGGTAATCAATCTCTTCACACTTCTTTGCAAATTTTGGGTTAATCTTTTAGTTAATATTTCAAAGCATAGGCTAATGATTAGTGTTCAAAAACATGTGTAAACATAGTGGTTAATGGTAGACCACAAAGCAACAGATTCTTTATCATTTGAGAATTGTTATTTTCCCCTTCCCAAGTCCAAAAGAAGATTTATTGTTCTCATGGCATGATGCAATGGATGCATACAAACACTGTTTGTTTCCGTGCATACATGTGTTCTCATTTGATGATTACCTTAAATCATTTGCTCATACCTCATTATTTGACACATTTTTGAACAAAATACCATGCCTTTTTGTGTCTTAAATAAAGTTACTTGCTAAGCCATCTACCTAATTTTTGTAGTTCATTGAATTTACTTGTAAGGTCTTGACTATTGTCATCTTTTTGTTACAGGCAGGTATAACTTTACTTCTAATTAATTTGAGCAATCGGACTGAATTTATGATCAGTGTTCGAAATAGTCTGACAATGAGGTTACACCTGGAAAAGAAAATTCAGAGAGAAAGTTCTTTGATCCGTAGCCTCAAGAGATCAGTATCATGGGTCGGTACTGAAGCATCAGATGGAGCAACCAGAGAGGAGTACCATCTATCCCCAAAAGATGGGTACCTTCGAAGCCAAACCATGGTTCTAAATGGAATCCCTTTAGAACTAACTGAAAGTGGAGATATCCCCAGATTAGACCCTGTCTATAATGATGTTAATTCTCCTATATATATGAGTCCATTGTCCATTTCATTCATACTGTTCCCTAATTTTGATGCCCCCTCCTGTGAATAACTGGCTGCAATTATTACTTGGCTTTATAATTATTCTGAATTGTGTATGAAGTTGCAGAAGGTGTAGTTCTGTTGTAATTATATCCATGACGAGTTATAGCATGTGCCTATGTTGTGAAGGATGAATATAGAATAAGATGCAGTGCATCATTTGTTAGTTGAATAGTATGCATCATTAAGAGAAGAAAACTCGGGGGAAAGAGGTATGTTCTCTGCCTCCAGAGATGGAGGAAGGAAAGTGAAGAAGGTGTGAGACCAAAGTAAATTTACATTAATTCCCTCCTATGCAAATGTAAATTCTGATAGTTTGATAAAAGACTCTTCAAAACACTGCTCTGATATTATAGAATTTCCATGCCCATTTCAATATTCAAATGCCATGCCCAAATTCACCTGAGAGATGTTAGATTCCCAAGTGCCATGCTCAAATAGCCACTATTCGCAGAGATTCTAGAGGCTATATCAGCGATGGTTTGTTCTCAGATAAACCATGTACACTTGTTTTGGCATCATCAGGATTTGTGAAAGGCATGCTTCTTTAACGACCATTGCCTCTTCTGAACAACTTGTCGTTGGATCTCCCAAGGAAAAAACGAGTCGTCGTAAAAGTATAGGACTGGGCTTTTCTACGCGATGTATTAAAGTAGATAATGTTGTATACAAGGACTTGCAAGTACCAACGACATGTCGTATGTAGACATATGAAGTCGGTGACCTTGCAGAGAAATATAGATCAGCCTTGGCACCCTCCTTCCTGCTCTCCGGCGAATATAGCAGGAGCAGAAAAAAATAAGAAATGGCGTCTTCGACTACTATTTCGAGAATTGAAATACTATCTCTGTACCGCTCTCTTCTACGCACAGCTCGCCAATTCTGCGACTATAATATCAGAGAATACACGAAGCGACGCACTGTCGACGCCTTTCGCGAAAACCAGAATCTATTAGACTCCTCTTCCATCTCCGCTGCTTTCTCCGACGGAAATGCTCAGCTTGAAATCGCTAAACGACAGGTCATAGTCTACTCTCTCTACGCCCCCAAAATCAAGAGCGTCATGGAGACCAATTCCTATTCTTCTTCTTTTTCTACTTAAAAAATTGAAAGAAAAAGCACCTTTCAAGACGATGATGGATAGTTTTATTTATTTTGATTTTAATTTGTACTAACTGCTATTGTATTTCCTGGTACTAGCAAGTCTTTTTTGAAGTGAGAATTTTGATAACATATGAGAACTGAATTCTTTCTTCTTTGGAACAATTCATCCGAATTTTGATTTCTTTCTTTTACTTGCTATTTAACTTATGATTCTGCAGCTGAAGGAACTATTGTATCCAAAAATCACGGATTTTGAGTAATAATTGAGTTGGTTATTATGCATTTTCTTCTGGTTTTTAATTTAACGTTTTGCAGTTTTCAGCTTGTGATTCCAAGTGAATGGTCAACTTGATAGTTGATAGCATGAACTATGGAGGAAAAAAATTGATCTTTTAGCCATACCTTGGAATAGTTTATGAGCTTTCATCAATTTATTGTTTAGGCTTTGTTCTAATTGTAACACTAGTTTGGATCCAATAGTGAAGCATTATACATGTGTAGAGTGTTGGATGAGAGAAAAAAAATTGGTGAGTGGCTCATGATGAGGTTACAATTGAGACGATTTTGCTTTCTGTGATACTAATATGTCTGTTCATGCTTAAAGCTAAATTTTTGGTATGGATTCTAAAACTTATCTTTATCTATCTGCTCTAGTCTTCATGGAAGAAACTTAGACATATTCAGCTTGTTAGGAATGTCCTACTGTAGGCCCTAGAGTAAGATGGAAGGAATGTTCAGATGTATTTAAGCTATTAATATGTGGTTGAAGAGATGTCACTTATTAGATATTAGTGGTCATGCATTTTTGACACAATAGTTAGGAAATGTTAATAGGATAGGCAAGAGCAAAGTTGATTCTTTGCTTGTGAATAGTTGTGAAATATTTCATTGCAATTCGCATAAGATCCTCTGAATTAAGATTTACCATTTGCAAGGCTGGAATTTTTGATGTCATACATTGTCTGAAATTGTTCTTGCCAATTTGCTGCTACATTCTGCTAGGCTCTGCTTTCAAGTGTAATCTTGTTTATAATTGCTATTTGTTAAGATAAACATGTTATATGAATCAGAGATCCAGCTCTATTAGTTTACTTGAAGATCCAGGGATCATTTTGTTGGACATAGTCACAAAGATCTAGGGTTATCTTTAAATAGAGATGCCGTGATATATTTAACTATTAATCAGCTTTTCCTATTCAACATGAGCTTGGGAAATGGAAGAAACCAGACCCTTAAATGGTTCCCTGAGGTCCTAGATCTCGGTTTTCCACTCCATTAGTTTCATGTTCTCTTCCCCCTCTTTTGTTTATCAAGCTTTTGTACGCTGTTTTGTCTTTCCAAGTCTAGTTCCTTGTCCTCCAGTTTAGCTTTTCATTTCTTTGTATTTGGTGGCACTTTCCAGTCATCCCTTTGTTCGATTATTAGCTTCTTGAAGGTATCTTTAGCTCTTAGAACTACACTCTTTCTCTTAGGCTATGTGGTTTTGATTTAGGAATATAGTGGCATTTTTTATTTTTGTTCCCTTTGTATGTGTGAGGCATATCCTTTATGTGCTTGTAACATCAGCTCATTGTCTTCCCCTTACACAAGATGGAGGAACATGAGTAGATTTTCTTAATTTGCTAAACGAAAAATAACTAGACCTCAAATGAGCTATATATATATTATTAGGTCATGACATTCGGCATATGTTAGTGGCTAATAGGAGAAGGGGAGAACTAACATCACTACAGAATACATGGTGCCTAGATTTCATAGCATGATATGAGGAAATCCTACCATTTGGTGGTGGGTATAGGGAGGGACTTCCACTTGCAAACTCTCTAGCCTCAACTTTGGGAAGCGAGACTAAACCTAACTGGGGTATTAGTAATGAAAATAAGGCGAGATATGATAATGCACAACCAAGTTGCACAGCCTTGGGGCAAACTTGCAAAGGTTGCCATTGAAACTACATGGTTCATTTCTTGACTGCCTTGAATGATAGAAGAGTGAGAGAGCATTAATTGATGTACATTCAAGGAATGGAAGCAAAACTGTGGAATGCTGATTTTGCAGCAACATGGCATCGGCAATGTCAAGGCAAAATAAAGCTGAAGCTATTTAATTGATGTCTCCTCCAGCTTTTGAGTTAATGCTTCTCAGGCTTTACTATTGGGTACGGTTTCTTTGGTATTCCGGTTTAAATGTAAAAGTAACAATTGACTCTCTTGGCAAATGAGAAATCTTCGCAAAGATTGTGAGAGCATTTTCTGGTCTAGAAACAAAACGATTCTCATGGTAAAGAAGAACCAAGTTATGATAAGGCTCCATTGAAGGTGTCTTTTTATATTGCTACAGATGTGAGACTAACTTTCAATCACCAAGCTAGCGAATTCAACTGTTTCAATCCAAAATCGAATAGCTAGTAGTTGGCAATGTGCAAATCACAATTGGAAGCCAAAGATTTGGTTGAAGCAAGTATCACCAGTCCAAGATGATTCCTCACCATTATAGCCAAATTAACCAACAATATCATTATCAAGAATCATCCTGTGTGCTTATATTCTATGTTCCTTGGCCATGACTCCTTTAGAAAGTTATTTCATTTCGAGCTTTCAAATAGATCAAGCCGTGAGAGCAAATCGCTCTAGAAAATCTAGCGCAGGGCAAATTGAATACTGAGAATAAAACAGTGACTAAATCCACCAGCAAAGGACCCATGCTGTCTTAGAGGAGTCGCATGCCAAGAGGACGAACAAAATAATATGCAATTCTGACGGACGAAAATTGGAACAAAATGAACAAGGGATCAAATGATGAACAAAAATAGTTTACTTTTTCATTGTCATTTTAAGGTACAAATTAAAGATAAAAGTTAATGTAACGGAATTCCCATATACACACAACTATGAAAAAACTGGAAGAGCTCATAACTCTTTGGCCTAGTTAATTTGCTTACGCTGTAGCTGCTTTCTGGTTAAGAGAATTTCTCATAAAATAATAATAGAAAAAGATATAACCCTGCTAAAATAACCATAGATATGATAATGTAAAAGAAACTAATCAATTTTATTCAGTTATGGAGAGGATTTGGTCCAGTGGGAACACGTCTCTTCTCAGCATTGAATTTTGGAGCGCACCCTCCATTCTCTGCCCTTGCCGGAGAATAATGATAATACCTTACAAAAAGGCTGTGATGGCGATGGTGGCGAACTTGCTTGTGATACATAGGAGAAATTGCAGGGGAGGCCAATTGTGCCCCTGCATGTAATGGTTGAATTCTTGACATGGAAATGAGCAAGAGAAAAACAACAGCTAGAATCTGCAGGCTTGAAAGTTCTATAGAAGATGGAAATCTCTTCATTTTGTTGATGTTTGAGAAGAAGGGAACAATAGTAGAAGAAAGGAAGATAACAGGAAGTGGCAATGCTGGCCTGAGGAGGTGGGGATGAAGCTTCAAAGAAACTGTTGGAGCACGAATTTTGCCATCCAGTAAATTTTTTTTCCCCTTTCAGTGTAATAAATAAGCATGCAGAGCTCTGAAGTTTAGTTCCCTCCTTTGCATGTATCATATGCACAATAAGAGGGAAAGAAGTGTTTGTTTTTTTCTCTTCCTTTTTGAACAGAGGGCTTTTAATTTAGGACAGAGTGGGGCTGCAATTTTTATTTGTGAATTTGCCATCCCGCATTAAGGACGCTATGTCCCTCACTTGGGCACTGTTGAGAAAGGCTGCAACTCATCTCCATCAAGATACTGGTTCTATGCATGCAATGCATGGATCTCCAGGCGATTTGCCCCATTATACCAAACAAGATAGATTTTTGTAGTGGCTATGCCGTATCTAACCATTAAATTACAAATTGCTTTAAAAATAACCAAAAAAAAGAGAGGAAGGAGATAAATTTAAGACAAATTAGATCCTCATCCATTTGAGAATGTATCGTCAAATTTCCAATCAAGCATCAATCATAAAGTGGAGCAAAGAAAAAAAAAAAAAAACTCCTAATCCATCTGAATCCAAATCCATACATGTAGATGAATAACAGGGTGGGGGTAATATCAGTATTAATTCAAACTTGAAAACATCCAAATCCATACATGTAGATGAATAACAGGGTGGGGGTAATATCAGTATTAATTCAAACTTGAAAACCTGCCCTCTACTTTCCCAGCAAACGTCGGCCGCGTTGATTTGCACCTTTAACACGGAAATTTAGTTCATCCACATCATCCTGGAAATGATCCAGAGCGTTGGTTTGCCTGCGTTAATAGCAAAATGATTACTCATTGATAGATAAAGTAATAAATTGATAACGCAAGTGTTATTAGGGATTTGGGGTGAGAACGAATTCTCAATTTGAAGAGAAACTAATTCCCAATTTATTTGTTCCAATCAATAGTCAAATCATAATAAAAATATGAAAATATCTTTGCATGGAGTTCTGTAACCCTAATTCCAACCTAATTAGGCATCACAAATAAATAAACTTCCAACTAAAAATAAACTATTTTACATTTCTTTCTAAAATAAGTACACCTAATAATCCTAAAGTCCTTGGGAACTCCTACAACATGATTTGTCCAATAAAGTGTTTCATCTTTACTTCATTTTTCATGATGCAGACAGTGGAAATTCTTAAAAAAAAAAAAAAAAGATGATCAGATTCTAATGTTTAAACCAACAACTAACCTCTCAATTTCAGTCCCCATGTCAACAGCCATATCCTTCAGCTCTCCCAATAGATTACTCAAATCTGAGAGTGCATCATCTTGCTTTGCTTTTTCCACCTGTTTTGCATAATCCCGAATAAAGAAACATGATTAGATTGCATTAGAAAATTAATTCAAACGACTAATGCAAGTTTGAGTTACACAGGTTTAGGAGCACAAATTATGATATAATTCTCATCATATACGATAGAAACATACAAACACTCATCTCCAATGAAGGAAGCTAAACAAGTATGTGAAAACTCTTACTCAAAGTGACAATCAAGAAAATTTATTTAAGAATTTTATGATGTATTCAGTCTCAAGTTTTGCAAGAAAAAACCAAAAAAGTCTCCAGGCAAACCCCAAATATTCAATGCAAAAGCAAAAGAAGAAAACAAAATATATTGTGAACTACAAAAAAAAAAAAGGAAAAGGAATTACATCCATGGCTGCATAAAATGGCTCTTCATTTATTCATTATCCCTGTGTGACAAGTGCCCATTTCTTAGGAAAACACACACACACACACACACACACACAAACACACAAAACATACACACCTCAACTTTCTGGAGTGCATCAGTAGGTTCAGACATGGGTGTCCGAGTATTTGAACACCCCTTTGGTGCAGGATTCAATCCCAGCTTCTCCCGCTGCTCCATGTGGCTACCTCTAGTTTTGGGATAATCATCTGTAAAACAAAACAAATTCATGCATTATCAAAATGATAAAATTTAAGATTTTAACCTATAAAATATTACCTTATGAGAATGAATATAATCAGCAGCTGGCATATGGAAAGAAAAATAACCTCTTGTGATAACAGGGCCTGTGATTGGACGGGTCTTCTTTGGCTTCCAAGTCCTAGAGAACATGCCCCCAAGACTTCCTAGAAGCTTCTCTCCCTGAAATCAAAATCAAAACAACCATAAATATGTTCCTTTTACTTCATAAATTGAGCAGATTAAAATAAAGGACTGAACAAGAGATAACAACACATCCATAGATGACTACTAATTGCAAAGCCAGAGGACACGTATTCCTATGCCAAACAAGGAATGGCAGGATATTTATCCACTATAGATGGAGTTTTACACTGATGTTATTCATCAGTTCAATAATATATATAATCAACATATAAAGAACCAACTCCATAAATACTAATAAACATATCTGCTTCAAAGCATGGAAGCATTATCAACAACAAGAATATTTTCTAGCAACCAACAGCATCTATGCAAATCAATTTATTTAAAATGAATGACCAACTACAGCATCTCTTATAAGGTATAACTATGGGTGAAATGAAACCAAAATAGAGAACTTTAAAGTGCATTTATTTAGTTAATAATATATAAGTAAAATGCAAAATATCACTTCTGCATATTCTTTTTCCTCCCTCCTTTTGACAAATGTTGAATGCTTAAGTTATTTTAGCCTTGGTAAACAAAAATCTTACCCGACTAAGATCATGATCCATCTCAACCGCAACATTATGGCTCTTGGTAATTTGCTCCCCTTGCTGATGCAAGGTGATCAAAGTTTTGGTAGCATCTTGTCTGATTTCCTCAGCAATCTTCAGGCAGCCATTGACTGCCTTTGTAGTCTCCTCAGCCTTGTATACAGCATAGTTCTCCAATTCTTGCACTGATTGGTTCTCTACTCCTCCTGAGTCACGGAAATCATTCTTGTACTTATTTCTTGCTGCTGAAGTGGCGGAATACAAAGGTGGAGAAGATGTCCCTTTTTCCTCGTCATGATCAAAAGGATTGGTACTAACACTTGGTGCTGTCAGGTTGGGTTCTGAAGAAGTTCTCCTTGAAGGTTTAAGGGTTTCCTTGTGGTCCAACTCGTCATCAGAATCAAAAGGGTTAGAATGAGGAGGATTGGTATGTTCAGGATCAACCTTGCTATGCCTGCCAACCTTCAAGGGAGATTTTTTCAAACCAAACATTTTCTCAACAAGTAAAATGCAGAATGATCAGGCAATTGGTGAATAATCAGTCAAAATTCCTGCAGAAGATGAAGCAATAAACATGTGAGACTGTGTTAAAATTGAATTCACTCCGACTTATTACAGCTAACCAGAATTTGTAGAACGTTTTATTTAGGGATATACAAGTCCCCATCATGGTTTTGACAGAAATTTCTTAAAAATTAAAGACGACTCCGCAATTGGAAAAACAAAGGAACAAGGGGATAAATAGATCGATTGAGAAAATCAAATAGAAAAAAAAAACATAATTAACTGGAACAGTTAAATATCTCGATAAATGCCAAAAAAGAGTATGAAAAATTACTCAGGAAAAACCAAGAAATAGTGAACTGTTAGGTATTATGCCACAATTTGAAAAAACAGCATAGAAAGGATCAAAAAGACGAAAGGAAACCAAAAAAATACAATCATCTTATTACGGCACAAATAAGATAAGAGTTACCATAACCTCAGAGAGAGACTGTAAAAAATTCTTCATCTCTTAGGACTTAACTAAGACTGACAAGATTTCAAATTTCTATCGTCGGCTATCAGAGCAACCAAACAGAAATCAACGGCATGAATCCGTGAAGCTTTAGTAAAAGGGATGAAAAGAAGAGAGATGAAAAAGAGAGAGAAGAGGAGAAAAGGAGATTAAGAACCATGAGAGTATTAACAAAAGGGTATCTAAAAGTGAAAGTAGATGCAAAATCAATGAAAAACATAAATAAGAAGAGAAAATAGGAATAACAAGGAAAGCAAAAACGAAAGTTGAAGTATTTAAAGAAAAGCCAGATTGATTTGAGTTATGAGAGTAAGAAATTAAGAAAACAAGTGAAATAAAAACAGAATCCGCAGTCATCAACAAAGCGAAGAGAGAATCTGGGCATACCTGATATTTTGGAGAAAATAATTGCAAAAACGGAGGAGAGAAGGCAATCCAAAGAATCTGTTGTTTAGAGGGAGAGAAAGAGAGTTCTACAGTTGCATATAGAGAGAGAGAGAGAGAGGAATTCGAAATTTCGAACGCGTCAAGAACGGGGCTAAGTCTTCACTCTGGAAACTGGCAAGAAAATGCCAAAGCCAATGCCCCAAAGGAGGAAAACCAAAAACGCTCCCAATTATAATAATATGTGTGCGTATAGTGTATATATATATAGATATATATATAAAATAAAATACTATAAAAATTAAAAAATAATAATTTTTTAATATTCAAAAATGAAAATATATATTTAGCTTTTCTCTAAAATAATGGGTACAAACTATAGTTAGTTTTATAAATTTGATTAATTAGAACTATTTAAAAATGCTTAATTAAATTATTTTAATTATTTATTGAATAAAAAATATATAAATATTTAAAATTATAAAATATTAAATAAATACAAATATTTTAATTAAATAATTTTAATATAATCAGAAACTCTTAAAAACACACAACAGCAGACATCTATTGATAGTAATTTAGTAATGGTGGGTCTGGTCATCAACACAATGTGCCTTGTTGACGATTTCTTTGTAGTTAGGAAATTCTTAACA
>CAOGCB010729693.1:0-33048 GCA_948266635.1 Cnidoscolus chayamansa
TATCCGTACAAGACCTCCTTAATTCACTGTGAGAAAGAACAAAGGGTTTGTACACACAATCCTATCACAAAATAATTTTGGCAAAATCTGACTAAAAGCAATGAAAATTGCAGGGACAGGATTATGTATTTGTTAGAAAGTTCGTGCCTTTTGCGGCAGGTGTACTGATTAAGGCTTCAAAGAAATCAGATGATGGTAATGACATGGAAATTATACTAGGTGGTTTGGCTTCTTTAAGTGATGAGATTGCTTGGTTCAAGTCAGAGGCCTCCAAGTGGGATGTTCCTCTTTCTAACACTGTTGTCCATAAGGCAAACCAGAATTACTGCAGGTACCACGTACGCTTCAGCTAATTCATAACATAACCTGTTCTTTAATTTTCTGGTTAACTGCATTACATATTGTGTGCTTTTATTGTTTATGTCTTAGTGAGATGCACATGGTTTGTTACAGATTTCTCGAGAATTTGATGTTACCAGAAGTTGATTATGCCGTGGCCATTACAGCCTTTTGGGCCATTGAAGCTGTATACCAGGAGAGCTTTGCACACTGCTTGGAAGATGGCAACAGAACTCCATCAGAATTACAGGACACTTGCCAAAGATGGGGCAATGACGGTTTCGGTAAATATTGTCGTTCTCTCAAGAAGATTGCCAATCGTTGTCTGGAGATGGCTTCAAGTGAAGTGCTTACAGAAGCTGAAATGACTTTCCTGCGTGTTCTTGAACACGAAGTCGAGTTCTGGAACATGAGCCATGGGGGTGCCTGAAGGAGTTGGCTTCATAGCCTGTTTTAGGCTTAGTTTCAAGGATTTTTTTTTTTTTCTGCGCATTCTAAGTTCTCTTGTAAAGGACAGATGCTAATCATAATCCGTCAAATATTCTTTTGATAATCTTATTATTGTTTATTACTTCACTAAAGAAAAAAGATGGAGAAAGATTCTCTTATTTAATACATGGATACATGCATATACTTTTGAGTATATATAGCACTCAAATTCTCACAATCTCTTACATATCACTCTTGAGTACAGGTATTGTTGCATTGTGTTCATCAGAAATATCCCAGTTCTTTCCTGAATTAAAATTGAGATTATATTTTGGCGTTTTATTAGGAAGGAAAATTCCAAAGTATTTCTCAAACTCTGGGTGCTTTTGATTTTCATCAAACATGGCAAATATGTAAGTCTCTATAGCTCTGCCAGGCCTCTTTGGAGTACCTCCTTTGACATGCTTGATCAAATTTGAGAGATAAGTGCGCGCATTATCGCGTGTGGCTGCAAACTTTCCACTTGACGGCCAGCCAGTTTCCGACACAACCACCTCCAGAGAACCACCACCAGCCTTCTCAAGAGCAGAGTACAATACATCCAGCAGTGCATCAAAAAGATTCCGATAACCTCGCTTACCGTCCCATACAACTACTGATGGTGAAGTGAACAAAGCATATTTAAGGGAAATGTCCTTTGGATTATCAGCATAACTAAAGTAAGGATAAATATTAGCAAGTAAAGGTGATTTGACAGAGGCTAAGAATCTAATAATTGGGTCGAAGTATGATCTAACATCACCCCTGAAAGCACCTGCAGAAGGAGGATAAGAATTTCCTATGAGGGTCAGGTCAATTGCGGTAGAGACCTTGATTTGACCCTGAAGACCAGCTGATTTTATAGCATTATATATATTTCTCATGGCAGGCAGAACAAATTGAGCCAACCGAGCTGTGTCTCCATGTACAGGACGAATTTCATTGCCAACTGCTATATATTTGAACTTGACACTTGGCCAGAATTGTCGAACATTTCTTTGTACCCATGAATTTGCATTTGAAGGGTTGGAAAGGCTTTGGAGCTCTGAGTTTGGAACACCTAGTATGAGTTCAATGTTTGAGCCTTTAAGGGCTTGCAATGCTGCGTGATTTGGATCATAAATTCTCATTCTCTTGATGTTATGTTGTTTATAGAGAGATACGACCTGTGAAGCAGGTGGAAGGTTGTTCCCTAGCATGCCATAGCAAACACCTACCTGGGCATCTGAATTCCAATATTAGTTGAAACCTTTTAGAACAAGAAAAGAAAAAGGAAGAAAGAAATATTCACTTCAACATGAGAGAGAGAGAGAGACAGACCTGTTATATCAACGCTTGCTATAAAGAGAATCAGAAGAAGCATTGCAGTAGTTTTTGAGGGTAAGGAACTAGAGAAGATAGCCATTATGATGAGAAGAAAGTAGCTTAAATGGGAGCATGCATGTGTTACGTTACTACTATGTCGATGCTTTAAATAGAGAGACTACTCTTTTGGTTATAGTGTTTGCTGGAGGTTCACTGCATTGGACATGGAATTTAAAGTAAATTACTGAATTAATTAAAACTGGACGTAATCTCCATGCACGTTTAACACTTAATGCTAAAGTAGTTTGAAAATGTCTTACCATCTTTCAGTTTTGGTTGGATAGATTGTCTCTATCTGTTAAGGACTACACATATCCTTCATAAGATAAAAGCATACATAACATAGCTATTCAATGTACTGAAGAAAGAAACAAGGATTAAAGTGACTTTATAACAACATAATTATTATTTTTTTTTTTATGATGAGTGTGATAATATACATATATCAATTAGTCTAAATAACTATATTATAATCCTAGTGTTGTTTTAATGGTATTAATCATGTTTATTATTTTTTATTAATAATATCATGTTTATTGCTTAATAACATGTTAATCACTAATAATAAGTTTATCATTCTTTTTTATTTAACTTATATTGCACTATTCCATGATTAAAGTGAAGAATTAAGGAAATCTCAAACTATATATTATTTTAATCTAAATTTATTTAGGATAGACAAATTAATAGTAATTTTTAAAAAAAAAAAAAATATTTCAAGATTTCTATGATACTAGTGAGAGGAAAAATGTTATATATACATCACATCACATCATATAATTTAATTATATTTCTGAAATAGGAAATTAATCAAACTAATCAAATTGAATGTAGTAAAAAGTTGGAAGTTAAATCAAAAGTACTCTGATCGTGCAAATTAAAAGATATGATATATATATATATTTTTTTTTATTTAAAAATATGTTGATCATAAATGTATTTATAAAAACACATAATGTAATTCCAAAGAAATCTATAAAAACGAGAGAGGAAATATATAAGCATTTTATAATAATATAATATATAGGGTAACGTTTTAATTTTTGTATATATTTAAAATCTTTTTTTATTAATATATAATTATAAAATTTTAAAAATTTTAATAGATTAAACCAATGACTTGATAAAGGAAACTATTTTCTTTTTAATTTTGTTAAAATTGAAGTTAAAAGTCATTGAATTAGACAATTAATCAACAGTCCAACATTAATTTTCTATTGTTGAGCAGCGGAAGCAAGTAAGAAACGACGCCGTTTGAGTCGATCCCCAAAAAATCTATTTTACAATTATTATTACTTTTATCTAAAAGGCCAAGGCATCTTCAGAATCAGAGGAAGACTAGCCACGTTTCATTTTGCTTCTCTACACATACACGCTCTTTTTTCAATTGTTCCTTGCACGAGCAAGACGGATACAGAGAGCTTCCTCAGAAAATCCAAACTCCTCTTCTTCCACAGTCGATAAACCTTAAAATTCAGATTTTATGTAAAATTTTGCAACTGTTGGACCTCCCGATCCCCATGTCCTACGAATTGTTCGTATTGTTTCCCAATGGACAGTGCTTGTGGATTGAATTAGGTACTAGTTGAAAATTATTATTCTTTGGTAAACGAGACGAGGGATGCATGTAAAATAGCAGAAACACAGGACACATCAAGAAAATATGCTGTTACATTAGCTTTCATATAACTAACCTAAGCAATTCTGGAGCAGATAGCTACGACGCTTTGCGAAGACATGATGTTAGTCTTTCCATCGATGCCCACAATTTGGATTGCAGCAGACATAAAACAGCGTCATGCCTTCTTCTCTGGAAGTTGCCTGCTTTTTCGTCCAGAAATATCAAAATATCAATAATAATAATAATAATAATGCAAGGAAGTAATGCATAGTCCTAGCCACAATTCAGTTTTGGCTCAGAACCAACACTATAAATCACATTCAAACTACCCTAACTTATTCACCGTTTTGATCTTTCTTAAAAATATTGAAAAACAAAAAAAAAAAAAAAACATTTAACCATTATATTTTATGAAACTGAACCAATTCAAAATTATTGGTCCCAGTTCCAGTAACCGCCAACAACACTATACCTCCCTATACGCGAAGGAGGGAAATTCGTGCTGTATATCAGTAGTATAGCAACACAAAAGAGAGGACGAGAACGTTACCTGTAAAAAGACAGCTTCTTCATGGCCACATGCACTACAACGGACGGATTTAGTACGGGGCAGAGTTGGATCTGAGGTTACATCCTGCAAAATCTGTGTGTATTCTGCAGCAGAATGGTTTACTTCATTTCTATAAACGCGATTATTGTCAGCAACCTCCTGCAAGATGTTGAGTAATTCGGGACAAACACAGGTATTAATGATCAGTTTTTTAGTAAGACAATTTTATTCATTGTGAAAAAAGGGCTTTAATTTGCTAATTATCGAAGACCAAAGAAGAGAATTATGGACCTGGTGATCACAGTTTCGACAGCAATAGAGGAGGATCCTTTGTTTCTTGTCTTCCTTGGGGTACAGAATGTTATTACTAAATTTGTGAGAAAAAAAATAAGCAAAGAAATATTAGGAAATTTGAGACAATATGAATGCATCTGGTAGGATGAGAGTGAGAGAGAGAGAGAGAGACTAACCAGTCAGGGCAAAACTTGTATATACTCATTCTAAGAGGTAGTTTGATTTCAAATGGTCGCTGCAAGCTTGAGAAGTCGTTTAGTTTCAGATGACCTCAGACTCAGTACAGGTCTCCAATATATGATCCTCCGCTTAATCTTTATCTACAAGCAAGAGAGTGATCCAGTGGCTGGAAGTGTTAAATTAAATTTTAGTTGAGATAGAGCTAGAAACATAGGAGATGGTTCTTCAATGTTCCAAAGGGAATAAACAGTGCCGCTTGGAGTGACACAAGGAATGTGTAATCCTAGTATCACCACAAACACTGCAGTCTGTAGTAGTCTCAACACGACAGCTCCTTTTCATGTAAAATTAATTAAGACATGTAAATTCTCCTCCTTTTTTTCTCTTTTTCTGTAAACACTAATTTTGATATAAAAAAATATTTTACAACAAAATAATTTCTACATCATTATTTAATGACAATATTAAAAATTACAAATATAATAAAACTTTAGTAATGTTAATAAAATCTTTAAATCTAAAAAAATAATTCATTAATTTTCTTTTAACTAAAAAATATTTTCTATTAATATCAATAAATATTTTAAACATAAAAAAATATATATAAAAGCATATTTTTCATAAATAAATATAGCTTTAAAATAATAAGAATTGCATGAAAGCATTTAACTGAAAACAGTTGAATCATTCTTATTTGAAGCGTACCTACTCTGGAAAACATAAATCCAAAACTAAAAAGCAGTTTGGCTTCTAGTGGCGCAACTCCTCCAAGTGCTACCCAACAACTGCTAGCATGGTCATATTTATAACCACGAGCAAGGAGAAAAGTAAATATAGCAACTGAAAAGCAAGAAGAGGAATCTTGTTCTTGCTCAACTTGCAATATCCCCTTCATTAATATAGGAAAACCCACCAGCATACCCACAATAAGTTCAACATCTAAAGAGAAGCTACATTGACTCTCAGAGTATTACATCCGAAATAAATATAAAAACACATCTGCTAACTTATTTTTGTTCTTATCTGGTAAGTTTCAATTGCTAAATATATAATCCAAGTACGGATAAAAGTGAAGCTAATCTGATTCATCAATCTATTCTGCTTTTGACCACCTCACTTACGCTTTCTGCTGTGCCTCCTCTTCCTTCGGCTGCTCCTATCATCAGAATCAGATCCTGAACCTGAATCAGAGTCGGATGACTCAGAAGTTGAGCTATACCTCCTCCGCCTCTCATTTTTCTTCTGCTTCTTCTTCTTCCGGCGCCTTCTCTCTTCCTCAGAATCAGATGAGCTGTAATCTGAACTCTCTTCCTCTGAAGAAGATTCTGTTTCTGTCACAGATGAAGACCCACTATCACTCTCAAAAACGGAAGCCTCACTATCACTGCCAGAATCAGAATCTGATCTATGCTTCCTCTTGCTTTTCTTAGATGAATTACCCTTCTCCTCCTTGGCATCTGGATTATCCAAATCATAAGAGATGGCGAGTTTCATCCACAATTTAGGGTTCTTAAGCTGCTGCGTCCTTGAGGGCCGTGTCATGTATACTCTTTCATTCTTGCATTCGAAAGTCCAATGTCCAGTTTGAAAACATTTCTGACATTGAGCAGTGCCACCAACAGCAGGCATTGTACGTTTAAGGTCTTTTCTTTCACCCAATATCACTTGTTTTTCTGTACTCATCAAGTACATCTGCCGCTTTGCTTCTCTTTTCTCTTGCCATCGGCTAGGCCCTTCTTCCTTCTGCCCATAAGCATTGACATTTCGGGCAGCTGCAGCTGCAGCCCTTTCAGCCTGAGCCCGACTAAGACCTTTTGCAGCACTCAACGCTGCAGCCTTGATCCTCTCAGCCGCAGCCTGAGCTTTCTCTTCCTTCTTACTTGACATTATCTAAAACCCCGATACCCACAACCCTCAACGTCGAAACAGGAACGTCAGGTACAATTTAACCCCCCTGCACTCAAAAGTTAATCTATTCGGTCATAATTCAGCAACTAAAAGGTACATTAATTATCCAAAAATAACAGAAATTGTTCTCTAAATTTATATCCGAGGATCTCGATTTCCTCAGCAACTAAAACTATGAACATCGAACAAAATCTTTAAGGGAATAAGAAACCCTAACAAACATCATCTGATCAATAACGAGAAAATAGCCAAAGCGAATAAATAACAAGGGAAATTCAGATTGCAGATCTAGATTTCCAAATACAACCAACCCTAACTACTAACCAGAATGGAGATGGAAAAATTTATGCCCTAAATTACAAGCATATACAAGTAATTAGCTCAATAGGAAAATAAAAATAAATAATAATAATAAAAACGGAAAAGAAAAAGCGCACACCTTAACGAGTTCAATAATAGTAATTATACCGCGATACTCTTGAGAAGATCGGAAAGGATTTAAGGATTTAGGTTATCGCAAGGCCACCATTCATTAGTATTCTTGATGCTCGACTTGTGCCCCAGCCGCGAATATGCAACGTACTTAATCCTCATGGGCAGACTTCTGGACCTAATGTCTATTTACCGTGGCCCATAGTCATAGTGTTGGGTTCACAGGCACTAATTTTTACAATCTTTTTTCTTTTAAATTTTATGATTAAATAATAATAATAATAATAATAATAATAATAATAAAGTTCCTATATAATTCCCTCGGATAATTAGAATTACTGAAAGCTGCTCTCCCTTGCGTGTATGGGTAAGAATAATACACATCATGAAAAGGAGAAATTTTATTAATGTATACTTGTAATAATTTAATTATTTGGAATTTATTTATTTTTTAATAACTTAATGGTGGCCGCACAGGTGTTCCATTAATTCCTTCTTCCCGGATAACTCATTATCATAGTTTTTTTTTTTTTTTGATAAAATATTAATAATTAACTGGAAGATAAATATATTAAAATTTTAAATAGATAAAAATTTAACAAACCCTCATCATTAGTTTGTATCCACAATAACAAACAAAGCCTATAATAATAATAATAATAATAATAATAAAAAGCAGCAACAGATGTACTTCATAACATACTTTTCTCATCCACTCCGCTATAAGGCTATTAGTTATTGATATAGCAGCAAATTAGAACATCAATCTGACATGCCAAGCCATATTAAACCGGTCACAAGAAGACTAGCAGAAATACTCGAATCCATATATGTTAGCTGAAACAGGGGAAAATAATTTCCTGCAATCGCTTCCTAAATCATGCAGCAGAATAATGTAAACAATTTTTTACTGTCAAGTTATGTAACAGCGAGTTGGAAATTGGAATTCAAATTTATATTGGTCTATAAATGAGATTTCCTACTACAACTAAGAAAATTTTGGACCCTCGCTAAAACCTTCTTATTACAACCACACCCACCACCACAAAACTGAAAGACAAATATACCTATCCAGGGCACATATTGATGCTCCTTCCTCATTGTTCACACATCTAAAAAGAACATAAAAGATATGACAAGACAAGAGAAAATGACGGACAAGAAAATGTTCTGAAAAAAAAAAAAAAAGATTAGAAAATTAATGCTTATGACTTATATAAAAGCAATCTGCTCAACATCAGAAAACCTAGTCAAGGGGGTTCACTGGCCCCATATTATGAGTATATCCTCCTTACCGTTTGTGCCACTATACAGTATCCTCTCCTACCATCAACTCAAAGCTATAAACCGAATTCATCCTTCCTTGGTTCATTTCTTTCTAGGGGTGCTGTTCCTTGTGTCATCCATGAGTCAAATAGAACAGGCAAGCACACATTTCAATCTCTTTAACATGATTCTGAAAGCTAACTCATGATCCATTTACAGCCATTTCTGGCGAGGAGTTTTGTTGTATTAACAGCCCATCCTCTACACTCAACTGTTGTCTGTTTTCTGATGTGCTGTGCAAGCAATTACAACAGTTCCTAGTAGCAGCAGGCTCCTTCTCCCTATGGTTTTCCTCGCCTGTGTTACTGCTATTATTACAACAGCTTCTAGAAATGGGAGGTTCCTTATCTTGATGATTGTCTTCACCTAAGCTCTCGTTTGTGTCAGTTGTCCGAGATATGGAATGCACCGAGCTTGCAGCTTTCTTACTGGGTAGCACTGCCTGGCTCAGTGTTGAACACAAAGACGCAAATACACTCTCCCTTGATTTTAAAAGTTTACCTAACCGCTGCTTCTTTGCTGGTTCAGCTTCCTTTTCCCTAGAAGACAAGTTGCGCTTCAACTTTAGGGACTCCATAGTTCCTTCATCTAAGGTTTGCAGCTGTTTCTTAAGTGGTGGTCTATAGTCTTCATCATCCTCATCATCATCGTAATCAACAAGTCCACCAGATCTTGAACTACAAGATGAAGATTCAAAATATAAAGCATACCGCCAGCAAATATTTTTTTCCTATAATTTTGTAGTATCCAATTAAAATACCTCAATGATGGATAGCTTGCAGATACTCCATTTGCTAATACAGATCGAGGTTGAACTCTTTTGGCATGTGATGCCGATGCTGTATCTTCTTCATCACTAATTCCATATAAAATTCACTAATCACGAAAGAAGTCAGGTGAAAGTTAACTCAAAATAAGAATAGAACATACCTATCCTTGAAATATTCCTCCTCTTCTTTTTCTAGAGCACGCTCATCAACTCGTTTTCGTGGATCCAATGTGTTGCCAGTATCTTTCGTTGTACTTGCACAATTCTCTAGACACTGCAAGTATAATGGTCAGCAATGGGAAACAATAAATCCAATACCAAACCACAGAAGACAGGCATAAGCAAAGAGAACCTGCTCATATTTAACTTTAAAAGACTGAATGGAAGCCAAATGCTCAAATTTGACTAACTCATGCCAGAACGAATCAACTACATACTTGATCAATAATTTCAGGTTCTCCTACAAGCAACAAACTTCCAAATATTAGAAACTTCTGAACGCATCCAAGATGGAGGAACAACATAGGCACTAATAGCATGGGCACCTTGCGGATATACTCAAAAAGCTCTAATACAGCAGAGTGCAGTAGATTGTAACGGTTCCCATTGGCAACAAAGACATCTATGATTGGTTTGAGAAGGTTGCGCTTGACAAAATGATTTAACAGATGTTCATCCTGTGATTGCCACATATACATGACATATTAAACAAACATGCTGGTAAAAGATTTTTAATTTGAATCTTTGGATCAAATAAAAAATTCCAATGACAATAAAATGACACTGATATATGATGTTATTTGAAAAATTAGTAAAACTTTCTCATAGTCACTTAACTTCCAGCCTTATTTCATTTTTATCACTCAACCTTAAGTTTGTTTTAGCAATTACTCTAACCTATTATAATAGGTTTTCAAGTTACTAAAATAATAAAAAACTAATGATTTTGGTTTTTCTCTACCATATCTTTCTATACTCCTTTTATTTTTCTCCATCTCTCTTATCTTTATGGTCAAAGAAATTGAAAGTGAGTTATTAATAAAATTATTTATCTTAAATAAAATTGTAACTTGATATATTTATCAACAAGTCAATTATTAATTTACATATCTCTTTCTAGTTATTATTTATTATTATTATTATTATTATCAACATTAACAACAACAACAACAACAACAAAGCCTTATTCCCAAACAAGTTGGGGTCGGCTGTATGTATTAATTAAATAAAAATTAATTTAATACAAATGTTGAAAATGTAAATTTTCCTTCATTAGAATTAGTGATAAAACTTTATTTGAAAAAATAATAATCTTTGATTAATATTCAAATAAAGAAAGTTACTTACATAAAATTAATTGTAAAACTAAATATACAACAGCTTTCAGGAAGAAAAAAAATATTGCATTGTTTACAAATTCAACTATAGCAATGAAAATTACCATTGATTTTATTTTTATCAAATACTCAATCTTTTATTATTTTTAAAACTAAATCAAGTCTTATGTTTATAATTTTAAATGATATTATTGTTAAGTAATCATCTTTCACATATTAGTGGTGCATTTTTCAAACATTCCTAATAAGCATGTCAATAACTAAACCCCTTGATATTAGTGCATCATGAATTCTTAATCCCTTAGTTTATAAGAAAGAGAATGATTTTTTAAAACTCTAAATTCAAGCCAAAATGTTCAAATGTAATATGAAATACATCGTATAATTCAATTGTATAATTTAATAATTAAAAAAGTTCATTAATAAACAATTATCCTTTCATCTAAATATAAAGGATGTGAAAGAAGAAGAGAGGATGGATAGAGGGTTTGTTGACCTACAAATCTGCTATAATAGGTTAGAATGGTTTTTTGAAATAAACTTAGAGTTGATGATTTTATTGAAACAAATTGAAGTTGAGTGATAAAAATGAAATTAACATCAAGTTGTGTGACCATGTATAAGAATTACACATTGCAAAATTGTCAAATACGTGCTACAATTATGTTATGAGAATTATTTTGTAAAAGATAATACTTTCTCCATCATTTTTTATCACCTGAGTTGCAATACAATCAAGCTATAGAACAGCAAGTCTAATGAGAATCTGTCAAAGAAAAGAAAATTTTAAAACCTAACTGACAATATTAGCATGATACAACCCAAAGTAATACTTACCTTAATTTTAAGCCCCAAAAGAAAATTTCTTACAGAGTCTTTCAGAGAGAAAAGAAGATGTGAAATTTACACATAGGTGTGCAGGCAAAGATAATAAGATGAATTCTAAGAATAAGCTCAATATGTGAACAGCCATAAGCCTATAACTGGCCAACGACCACAAATGACCCAGCAGAATAAAATTTGAGACAATCAGCAAAAATTTTATCTCAAGTCACTGTGAACGTATCATTAAAATTGAACTACTGAATGAAACCCATAACCACTTCTCATTTCCCACAAGTTGATCATCAAACATATCTGTAATTAAGTCCAATAAGTTTTATGTTTAAAAATTTCATATTAAATGGTTCCACACAAGATAGCCAATTGTAAAACAGTATCCATAAAAGAACCTTAGAGAAGCATAGAAGTATGACAAGAAGAGAAAGCAACGTAGCACACACCACTCTCCCAACTTTCCCAAAAAAAGTATGCAAATGCATGCTAAGCCAAGAATTCATAACAGTATTATCAAGGTGCTGGAAAGGCAACAAGACGCGCCTGTATCATGGGAGGCCATCAGTTGGCTCTGAAGGTTGACAACAAGAGAGGTAACACCTCTTTAAAATAATGGGTAATTATGTGTTAAGTAGATTTAAAATGACGTAGCCTCTTCCCATCCATTTCAAGAGGCAGCTGCAGCAAAGACAATCCTTCTCTCTCTCCCCTCCTTTTCTCCTCCTTCCTCCCTCTCTTCTTCTCTGCACAGTAGATTCCTTGTTTTTCTTTTCGCCATTACTCTCTTCTTCTCCTCTGTTCTCCTCCTCTCCTCTTCCCTTCCCAACACTGTTTATGATTTCAGAAATTTCAGATTTATTTATATTTCTACTTAACTATTTATGAGTATGATATTTTTATGTTTTATGTGTGTGTGTCGATATAGGCTATGGACTATGGAACCTCAATTCAGAAAGGCACTCCGCGCACCTCTTACCTCTCACCCAAGGCCATAGGATACCATGTGACTTATTGTTGCCTCTACCCTTAATAACAATGATTCCTGGTACATTATTTATTCCCATATTCAAGACTGGTAAAGGGACTTACATGGCGAGAAAGAATAGTGCGAATAAATCGAACAGCTGCAACAACAAGGTATTTTTCCCTTCTCTGCATTAGTGTCATAACTTTATCTATAACATCATTAAGGAGAAAGTTACACCTACATACAGAAGAAAGTGGCATTCACATTTCAAAAAGTAGCAGCAGGAAATAGGTTAGATAAGGGAAATAGATTAGATAATAGTGCAAAACAAACAAGAAATTTTACTTTATCCTGTAAGGATGGTGCAGAACACAGAAGCATAACAATTCACAAACGTTTGAGAGTATTTCTGGCTTCACACTATTCTGGTTTTCATCTTTTCCACCAGAGCCTGTAGATCTACCACTTGATTGAGCAATGCCATCAACCGGACATGATGCTGTTATAACATCAATTAATTGGCCCAAATGATTCTCGTAGAAGATCTCAATGATATTATCTCTCTGCAATGAACATATGCATTCAGTCATTAACAGAATGAACTCTCAAGTAAATATTACTCAGAGAGGACACGTAAAGAGGAATTTTAATTGCATTGAAGTTCTACTGATCGGTCTTTCTAACAAGCAGAAACACATACAAAATTCACATCAAGTTATCAACATTCAAAAAGCTACAGCTACATAAAGAAATCCAAAATCAATTTCAAACTCAGCAACCATAGTTTCATAAATAGAACTGAGAAAACTCGATGCAATAGTAAAGTGAATTAATTTGCCATTTAGAGCAAATACAGCAAATACCAACAACATAAATAAGAGAGATATCAACGTGAATATGAAACAACATTCAAAAATAGAAAAGGGAGATGGAACCATTAATGTGTCTCTCTCTCTGTGTGTGTGCATGTGTTTATATAGACAAATGCACACACTTAAAGAAAATGAAGAAGAATAAGAGAATATAAAAACAGGTTCAAAGCCATCCATATATATAAGCACGGTCAGAGATCAGGGAAATAAACACTACCAAGAAAAACCAAATCAACGAGATCCACAAAATATCAGCCAGTAGGAAAGCGCCCATATTTCCCAGCATTTTGCTTACACATAATAATTAAATATGTCACACGACCACAACAATTGTATTCATAAAAAGAAATGCAGTAACTAATTGGCATGCATCAGTTAGGGCCTCCATTGTGATTATTTCTCAGTCATTCTTGGTTTATGTCATGTATAGGGACTAAGTACAGAATTTTAGATGAGAAGGAAAAGAATTGAGATGAGAAGTATAAAGAATTGGGATGAGAAGAGACAGAAACAGAATAGGGATGAGAGAATAGAGAGAGAAAAGGAGATAAGAAACAGATTTGAGAGAGAAGGAATTGTTGTATTATTGAATTCTTTACTCCTGAAATCAGTTACAATGCTCCCTATTTATACAACATATCTTATATTCTCACTGCTCCTGTTCTCTTATTATTATTATAACAGCTTACTATATACAGCACTTCAATAAATTAAAATTTTAATCTCTCAAAATCATAGGTGGATTAATTCCCCTTGGTTACAATATGTCTTGGGAAAAAATGCAAAAGGCGCACCAAACCAAGCAAAGTTATGTTTTAGCATGTAATACATGCTTTATTACTTATGGTAGAAAAATTAATAATAACCTCAGAAAAAAAATGGGAAGTATGTATAGACACTTTTTTACCATTCATTATACTTGTGCTATGTTGGGGAGAAACATAAGGCGGCAAAGCAAGGTTTTCCTAAAGTAAGGGAAGATAAATGAATGGAAGATAAATGAATGGAAGATAAGATAGAGCTTTTTTATCATAGTTTTTTTTTTTTTTTTGGAGGATATAGTAAGTGATGGTTTAGTTTTAGTAACCTTATATTGTTGGGCTGGAAGGTTTGTAAGAGGTAAAGTATAATATTACCTAAATAGTCTTGTTAGATGAGGATATGTTTCAATATCAAAAAAATTAAGTATGAATTTTAAAAAAATTTCGAGGATAATATGGGTAAGACAAATTATTACTTGTTAAAATCTCCAAAATCTATCAATTTGGAGTTACGGAAGTGAGGGATTTTGATGTTTTAAAAACCTTCAAAAACCCTAAAAGAATCTTACATTTCCTAAACCTTGCTCCCAAACAAGTGCCCATGTACCCAGTACCCGTTACTTTTAAAACAAATATCTTACCTCCAAACAAAGTATTAGACTGCATTTGGATTGAGGTTGAGAGGGTAAAAAGCTGCTCTTGGAAAAGCAACATCTTAGATGCCTTTGGATTTGAAAAAAATGAAATGAAAAAAACACAGTTTAGTTGTTTGGAATTCTTATGATCCAAAACATATCAAATTTAACTTTAAATCATATTCTAATATCCTTTAACTAACATATTTAAGATGTTTTTCACTTTTCTCAACAACAGCTCTAGTAACAATGCCAAATAGACCTTAATAGACCGAAATGACAGCTCTGTAATTGGATAAATTACAAGAAAGGTACCTGTGCATGTGCTCCTGATAATGTATAGGAGTCCAGTAAACTACGAAGAATTTCAAGGAACTGGCAGTGCATGTTCTCTCCAAAATCTGTTATCATACCTTTAACCTGCATGTAAAGAAAATTTAACTCGCTGAATACAACATGTATGCCCACATGTTGCAAATGAATGGGATAAACAGCATGCAAAATACACTAAAAGTCATCAAGTAAAGATGCTAATAAATAATAATACTATAGCACAACTACATCCAAGTAGAATCAACTTATCCAACAAAGAAGTATAAGCAGCTAGGGAAGAACACATGCAGTTTTCAGTGTTCACTTTTTTGATAAATCAGTTTGGCTTCGCTTAGAAATTTCAAAGAAAATCTGTTATTTCAGTTCTGTTGCTAAGGTGAAAAAATCAAAACAATCAAACTGAATTTGAAAGCGCTCTTGTTTTGAAGTACTACATATACAAGCCTAACACTTTTCCTATGCCACTTTTTTCTGCTCATTTTGCTTTCAGCTTACAATCCAAGTCCCATTGTTCAATAACTCTCATCTGGCCATTGTGTTTCCTAGATCCAGTCTCGCCATGGCTGAACAAGCACATACCATGTCTGATGGCATCTTCCAGGTTCGAAGAACTTGTGATCCTACCCCATAAATGTGCATCTTCCCATGATTGCATTGACGTCTTCCAGGTTCAAAGAACCTGTCATCCTACCCCAATGGCTGGGTTTGCATCTTCTAGATCTGAGATTATGGGTTTTCTTATAATGAACTTGTTTTGCTTTTGAATTCACGTGGAGAGAGAGATTTCCGTGTTGTTTTAGTTTGATGCTTCAGATGTTATTGTTCTCACTTAAATGATTTTGGGTATCTGCAATTCCGGGTATGCTTCTTGAGTTTCATTCAACCAGTTTTTGGAATATTGAGGCATCCAATATCTAGGATTCTGGCATTCTTCTGGAGTTTCTTTCTACAGTTTCAGGAATTTGAGGCACGAGGGGTTTGTATTTTTTTCAATTTCTTTGTTTTCATGGTGCTTAGGTGAAGAAATTTGTACATAAAGAAAAAAATCCTTAATGGTTGGCTTCTGGGAAAAGCAAGAAACTGATGGAACTGCAGGGAACATCAAGAAAATCGAGACACCAAAAAAATGGAACTGAAATAATCGATTCCATTTTGTTCGGTTTATTAATAATATCAGTTTGGTTCAGTTTTTATTTTTTCACATTTCGGTTAATCGGTTTTTTGTCAGTTCAGATTGGAACTGAACTGACCATGCACACCCCTTTAAGTAGCAAAATTGAATCAAAAGCAATATAAAAGCTGCTGCTACTTAGATGTAGTGGTACTACTAAAAATGTCAGAGGCACACAACTGAACCCCTCCTACATCCATCCCTGCAATGTAGGTATATCAACAACTCCAAGTACATACCAGCAGCCCTAGAAGTGGAATTCCTTCTGGCCTAACAACGTAGGAGCGCAAGAGATTTGGATCCTGATTCAAGAAAAGAATAAGGATGTCTGTCCTGCATCCACAAGAATGACTTCCTGTTAGAGAATGAAACAAGACCAAATGAAAGAATTTAATTGCAAAGCAAAGAAAAGAAACAAGGGAAATTTTGATATATTGAAGGCATAAACTAAGCAGTCACAATACCCAGTTAATACAAGTTTCTTGTCTTGACTCTGCAAAGCTTCCATCATCATGTCAAAAATACCTTCATTCATCAGATCCCTAGAAGAATTGGACGCTTAAAGTAATACTCGAATAACTTTTAAAACAAAATGAATAAGAACTTGCATTGCTAAGCCAAACTACTCAAAAACACATACCTAAACAGCCGGAGTTGATGGACCATCTGTAGGCTCTTGCTTAAACTACAAAACTCATGCAGGAAATACACCTAATTTGATGTAGAAGGAAAAAAGCAACAGGAACACACATCATATTTCTGTTTTCAATGTATTTTGAACTTTACCCCTCTTACCTAGAAATTGAAACTCAAATGCCAAACAATCAAGAAGGGCCAAACCTAAAACTGGAGAAAGAAAAATCTAAAACACTATTGAAAAACAAATTGCACATCCCAAAGGACATGGTCTCACAAAAAGAGATTTTGCCATTTCCTATCAAATAAATACTCAACAAGAATGTGAGTTGATCTCCAATGCTCAACCTGACAAAGTTCAGGAAGTCCACCTTTTGATAAGTTAAAGGTTAAAATTGAAACAAAGTTTAAAAAAAAAATGTAAGTGAAGAAAAAGTCTCAAATTTTGGTGAGCTATTACATCCCTATAGCTACCGGAGGATAAAAGCAACAATGTTGGCAACGATTTCATAAATCTCAGTCACTGACAAATACTGGGGACACAAGTACCAATGCTAAAAAACTAAAAGATGCTTGTTCATTGATCAGGGATTAAGATAAGAACTTTATAAGTTTTCAAAAATTAAAGATACAGATCAAGAAATTGAATTTCATTATTTGTGGAAACATATCAATTATTAGAACCCTTGACAAAAGCAAGCAACGCTGTAAATGAATCACTGCGTAAAACAAGGTTATTGTCTACCCAAATAACTAACTGGCTGCAGATAAAAACAATCCAAACTCCATGATATTTAATTTATTCAAAAAAAAAAACTGAAAAAGTAGAGAATGTGAAAGTGGGCAAACAGATTAAAGAACTCCATAAGTTGCACAGTATCCCTATCATGTTGACAGATAGGAAGCACATAGATTATTAGATGTGCACATTTACCAAATTTTTCTTTGATTCTGCAGACGTAGCTGGGGACCTCAATCTTGCAAATAGTTCCTGAATAAAAGTACTGTCATCCTTTAACAAAGAAACAACCTAGAAGAGAACATAGAAGTTAGAGGTACAAATAATGCATATCAGAAAATGTAACCCAACTAAACATGAAAATAATATAGACCAAATGTATAGAGCATAAATTCTCAGAAACTTACAACTGCATTATTTGCATGAATTATAGAATTGAGATTCGCTACTGTAGCCTCATACAACACTCTAGCCAAAACAACATCCTAAAACAGTTAAGAGAAGGTAAGAGTTCCCCCATTAGAAAGGAAAGCGACCACTAGAAATTACATTATTCAAAGCCCAAACCTTCAAATAACCAACTCTATAAGTTTGGTGTATTTTTGAGAGCACAAGAGGATCTTTGATCGGTATGGCCTTAAATATAGAAGAAACAAAAGCATGTCAGCAACAAGTAACAGCTTCTTTCAGTAAATACACCTACACACTTCATGCAATTAGGGGTGATAAAAAGAACCCAAAAACTTGAAAACTGAACAAAGCCAAGACCTGCACCAAATAAAGTGACTAACCAAGTCTCTATATTTTTTTATTTGGTGCTTATGTGTGGTTAAATCTGCAAGTTATCCTATCAGAATAACGTTTAAAAGAGCACAAACCCTTTATGTGACTTCATTCTAGTAGAGCAGGATATCCCTTGCACATAACATCAGTGCCACGTGAAGCAATCTGGGATGAAATAATTACTTCAGTACTTTTCATTCATTTACCTATCTCTTCATTTTTATCTTCCATCATGAGCACCCTTGCATTTCTCTCATTTCTGCTTTCTCTTGTCCTTATCCTAGAGGCTTCTTAGCATATTGTCAGTTTCCCGCCTATTTCATTTGGCTTCCTATTTGTTTCATCTGTTTCTTGTCCTTGAAATTGTTTTATCTATTTCTCATCTGATGATGAATTTTTTCTTGTTATTTGGCTATTAATCCTCTATTACTGGTTTGTTTATTGCAAGATGATGATGATTGCTAAATGCCAGCAATCATATCTTGCTCCTTTTTGTTGTGTTTTCTTTTCAGCAATGAAAACGGATGGTTTGAATAGTTTTGATAAATGTGTGGCCACAGAGCTTCCTGCAAGTATTTATTGAGAGTGCTGTTGCAGAAATTCAGTTTAGAAACCAAAAACAGAGGTCCAGAAAGGCACGAACTGTTAGACCAGATACCCACTACCCAAGACACCAGTTAACAGCATGTTACCTCCTTGAAAACAACATGCTCTTTCAGAAAATTACGATGATGTTGGCTATGAGGAACCTCAGGATCATCTGAAAAAAAAATTATGGCAAGTCATCATCATCATCAACATCAAATAATATTCATGCTGAGAATTATATTGTGAATTATCAACTACATAGTGCATGACCTTCACCACATTTTTTGTTAAAACAATTCATAAATGACAAATGTAAAGAAAGAATCTTTAAACTTCAAGACTATAACAAATAATTAAACATATAAATACAGACGCTAAAACCAACAAATGATCCAAGCCAGTAGGATTGGCAGCTGAAAATATTATCAAACACTTGTATATGTGTTCCTTTTAAAATTAAAATTCCAGAAACCAACAGATCAACATAGAACAAGAGAACATGACTACTGAGATATAATGCATACTTCAAACGATTTCCCCTACAGACGATGATCCCACACAAATTGAAACATGGAAGTTCGGTATATGAATAAATAGCAAATCAGGGAAACAACCATAGACCGCTACTAAGAAAGGATTGAAACCCAATCTGCCTGAACATCAAATAAAATGAATATGTAAACAATCAAATGAATGTGACAGACTGAACAATATCAGATTTACACTTATACCACATTAAATGTAGTGACCAAGAAAAGTCACATAAACAATCATCACAACTTTTGTTACCAAATTTTCATTCAAATGCAGTTATACAAACGGTTACTAGTGGATTTACAAACTAACAACAAGAAGAGCTCTTACACTCGAGCGAACCAATAATATCCATGATCAACTCATCCCCGAATATTTTCTCAAAAATCTGAGGACTATTAAGCAAAACTGCAACAAACAAAGGACAATTATTTTAAAAAATAAAAAAATGAAGGGAACAAAAACAAGCAGCACTCAACGAAAGACAACAATGACCTGGGATTAAATTGGGTACTCACTGATTCCTTTAACTATTTTGAATATCATGTGAAGACCATCAATATTTTCCAGATCTTCACAGATTCTGAAAATGTCCATCAGCTTGCGGAAGAAGTCTTGCTGCATTAGCAGAAGAAATTTTACTCAGAGAATCTCCAATGGTCAACCATTCAAAACATACAAATTTATTTTGTGTTTATATTATGCAAAAAAGAAGTGCTTACTATATTGTGTATACAAAATATAAACTTACATGCTTCTTGTACTATATACCTATATCAATATTTATGCAAAAAAATGGTAATTTTTTTAAAAAAAATTAACCAACGAACATCTATGAAATATTTAAATCAAACAAGAGAAGATGCCATCGTTCAATTGAAAAAATATGGAACGAGATAGTAAAACTTAAGCTTACATCATTCAATATAAGTTCTGTCAATCTCATCTGATCAGCAATTCCACTCTCGGACACAGTCTACAAGAAAACAAAGTTCTGGTTAATTAAGCAATCATCCACAACCACACACACACTTCCAAAGATGATGACGAAAGCATGTGATTACATAATTTCATGAGGAAAAAGGAGAGAAACAAAATTATGATAACATCATATATGGAGCAAATCTGTAGCTACATCCATAAAAAAACCAATCAAAACACAGATAATTGACCTCATGCGCCATGTACCTTGAGGAGATCAAAGAGAGACAGAAACACAGAAATAAAGGACAGAATAAAATATGAAAAGAGAAGTAAAGCATCCATCAACCTTAAGTATCAAAGGAAGTGTGGAAAGTTCAACAGCAGGTAACTCCCTCAACTCACTATTCATACTGTGAAATGTCTCATCTGCAAAAACATAAGTTCAGAAAGAACATCAGTAATTGCTTTTAAGCACTTCATAGAAAAAAAAAACAAAAACAAATCACATGACACCAGATCACAAATCACACAGATTGAAGCATAAATGCAAGAATTCACACTGGTAAAAACTTTGAAAGAACATTATAAATTTACAAACATAGGTAATATGGACTCAAAAAGAAATCCTAAACCTTAAAGGAGTTGAACTCCAAAAAGTAATGCTTCACATATGAGTAATCCTTAACCAACAAGGACTATACTCAGGGTTTTAAATCGCGGCCGCAGTCGCGGGTAATGGAAACAGGCCTGTAACAGCTGTAACGTAACCATAACGGTCTAGAGCTAAGCAAATTTTTAAAAAAAATTTGCAAAGTGCATAAAATGAATAGAAATTGCAAGATATAAAAAAGACTAATAAATACAACAATATAATAGGTATAAATACATCAAATAAAGACTATAGTATAAACATGTCATTCATAAACATCATCAACTCACCAAGTTTTCTTTCATTCATGTTTAAAAATAATTAATATAAATTGTAGAATTGTAGACAGGAATTACGAAATAAATAATTAACCTTATTACTACCAAAAAAAGCAACAAAAACTCAGTTTTTTTATGAAAGAAGCCAAGAACTATGAAATAGAGGTACTTTTTGTGATTAATCTTAGTTTTAAGAGAGAAAAATGCAAGTGAAATGAGTTGTTTTTTAGTGAAATGGAGAGGTTATGAAAAAAAGAGAGTTTTGCACTTGCTAGTACGTTTGAGGAGCAGAAAATGAGTGGGTCTTCTATTTGGCATGTGAAAAGAGGAGGGGGTGAATTATTGGTAACGGTCAGTAATGGCAGTTACCATTAAATAACATTAAAAGGGTTGATAATGATGTACTCCACGTCAATTAGAAAGGTGGTCTTTGGAGTTATATATGGGTTTGCAACCCTCCACTTACAAGCTAACTTTTGAGGTGGAGTAGGCAAGTTCATATCATATAAGGAGAATGCAAACTATTTTAGTATATAGCCATTGGTCTGATTTACAAGAACAAACTCAAGCTTTACAAGTTTACATGGACAAAAAAAAAGGAATCGATCTGTGAAATACCCAACACCAAAGGGTTACCCAGGGCCAGATTGTTGAAGTTTCCTTGCAAACAAGAAACCAGCTATGTAATCTGGGTAAGCATCTCCAAGAACCAAAAAAAAAAAAGGAAAATGATGGTTTTCAACAGAATATCAACTCACTGTTAAGAGTACCAAACTGCAGAGTTCTTTGCACATTACAGATATGATCCCTGCAGAAAAACAGGTATGTTCAGCATCAGATGACATGGGAGAACAACCAAGGAAAATAAGAAGAGAAACAAACGTAAGTTGTTACCATATATAAGAACACCCCGTTGTCTCTTGAAAGCTTAGTGCTAATTCTGTAGAATATTCTGGATCTCTCCAAGAGATTATTGTATCTGAAAAATTATGAAGAGATAATTTAACCAACTCCGCAACTCAAGACAGCCCCAAATATGATATTAGCCAACAATACTAAAAAAAGGCACATGTGAAAACCCATTCATGAACACCAGAATACCTTCTTGTTTTCTGTAAATGTCATCTGGTATGATACGATGCAGAAGTAGCGTTTCATTGTCTTCTTCATCAATAACCAACAAGCCCAGCTCTTCTGATCTCTGCTCAATAATATTCCCATTTCAAAATAGAGCACACATCTTAATTAAGCATTTCTTAACAAACTACTGGATTAATTCTTCTAATTGATTTCCTCAAATTCAGCAGGATTATTAGAACAAAAGGGAATTTAGTAGAAGAATTGAATAAACCTCCAAATAGTCAACAGTAACATGCCCAGTCCCTTGGTCATCCCATTTGCCATCTTCATTTAGACGGTAGACCTTCACCCTCTGCAAACAATAAAACAAGCTCAAAATCCCCTACAGGACATTGCACCATTATTACTAAAATTGTTGCCAGACATCAACAGGAAAAAAGGCCTTAAGCACAAAGATAAATAAGCAAATAAAAAACGGAGCTTTTCAAATTTATTAGAAAAGGACAGGCAAACATAAACAGGAAAAAAGGCAATGATTGCCATTCATAGCCTGCATTCAAATCTGAATTGATATGAGGAAACTTAAAAGAACAAAAAACTTGTTCACCAACAAACAACAACAATAACCCTTCAAAATCCTCAATAACATAGTCCCTGCCTAAACACTTCCAAGACTAGCATTCTATTATTTTAATATAGCGTTGAAAAATAATCACTCTGACCTTACCTCATGGCATAATAAATCATGAACCAGACTACAACCCCAGCTTTTAGACATTATCCACCTAAAAGGAGGAATGAAGGAGGGGAAGACCCGCACCCTCATCCAGATACAGTGCTTGTATCAAACACAAGAATTGCACAAACAGTTACTGGAAGATGATATCAACTCTGAGAACATCTTTACACCGACACTGCTAAGTAGCACTGATAATATCATCTTTCTTGAAATGCATCTCCATGAACAAGATAAATCAGAATATACAACTGATAATAATTCCAGTACTACTGGCTCACCAGCTTAATAGTACCACATAACGCGTTGACAAAAGTTAACAAAACCAACTACAAATAATGTTCTACTTTTCAGAAACCTTTAAAATAAAATAAAATAAAATAAAAAAAGAAGGCCATTTTGCATAAGTAACCCATATAATGGCACGGAAAAACCTAATGCAGCTGAGTTGCAACAATCTCACTCGAACTCCGCTAAAGAACAAAATGAAAGCAGTAGATTAAACAACACCAACAAAATAAAGAATAGAAAGAATGCTTGATTTAGAAGTGAACTCGCGCTTCAAAAAAACTAGCTCCATGATCAATCGTAGGGCACAACGAAAGGGAAAACCAATACCAATACCCCCACAAAACTAAGCAGACTGACTTACCTGCATTGAATTGGAGTTCGCTTGCGATTTCTCTTGCGCACCCATGTCAGCTTCTTCTTGCTTCACGACCAAACTGGAGGCCCCAAAATCCCCAAGGATCTTAATTGTCGCAATTAGCTACAACGACGTTAAAATTAGGGTTTTACGGCAAGGAGAGAGGTAAGAAGAGGATAAATGGAAAGTAAGAGTTTGAAGTTAGTTGGATAAGTAGAAAACCCTAACCGCCATTGACGTAGCGGTGAACCTTCGATTTCTCTCTCTCCCACCCTCCCCCCTATTTCTCTCTTTCCCTTTTTATTCTTTTCTGTGCAAGTGTCCGTCCTCGCCCATCGCTATGAGAGAGAGAGAGAGAGGGGGGGAGGAGAGAGAGAGAGGAGATGAGAAATATAAGAAATAATAATAATAATAATGCTACATGCACAGATGTTCACATTTGTTAATTGGTAGGAAATTTAATTCTGTCAACGCCCTCGTATTTTGTTCTAATTACAGAACGAACATTGACGAATGACGACTTCTGTCTGTGCTTTCCACGCGCTCTTTGTTCGCGATTCATTCACCGATGCTCAGTGGGAAGCTCTTTGCCGTGGGGTCCTTAGTTTACCCCACTGTACCCTGTGTTGTGTCAATTTATGTGAATTATAATATAATTACTCAAAAAAGCACGCAGATTCTTCTAATTGGCGGGAGAATATGACACGTATAAATGGTATTGGCTTATTGTAGGTTCGCGCTTTTTACCCTGACGGTGAATGCTTAACCAATCATTGAAGAACATGCAGACATGGGGGCTGAAGGGAGCACCGAAACAGTACTTCACCAATGTCTCGTGACTTCATTTTTGTGGACTGTAATCCACCTAGATCGGTAAGTGTGAGTCAAAGTCAAAGGTCATGGTTCCTGGTGGGAATGTAAAAAATAAGTATATGCATAAATAATTCAATTTCAATACTCATAAGCAATTCAATGAGATTCTTAATTGAGAGAAAACGATTTATCTTTAATGGCTTATACAACGCGAATTAGTACTGTTGTTCTCTTGATGTTGGGTACTAAACGGCAGGTTCTAACCACAAGCAAGCCGCAGAGAGAGAGACTGCGAGAATAATTTGATTATGTAATTTTATATCCGATGCACAATAAAAAAGGCAATGGCAATGGCAATTGGCAAGGGGTACGCGACGTGCGTACGATAGCAAAACAGGACAATGAAGATAAGTGAACTCGAGGTGGTTCGTCCGTCGTATATTGATAACTCCGCCCTTTTACAACTCTTAACGGACTTCTCAAAGCCTCTCAATAGAGCTTCAACACTCGAGTTAAAACCCTCAGAACTCCTACATTGCCTTGCCTCAGATCTTCTAATCTTCGTCGGAGCTCTAACGCTTCTCACCACAAAACCGAAATGCAATCCTCGTTTTCGCTTTCCATCTCTCACCCTACTACAGTTCCCAGATCAAATCACACTTTTGATTCGCTTCCTTTTGCTTCCTCTAAGCCTATAAATCTCCCTTTTTGTGGTCTGAGAAGAGAGGCCTTGGCCGTCTCTTCTCTCTCTCAGCGAGGACTTCAGCTTCACACTCCAACTCTTTCAAAAAGAATTTCAGCTTCCCTCTCTGATAATGGAAGCCCTCCAAAGTCGTTCGATTACGATTTGATCATTATTGGAGCTGGTGTTGGTGGTCATGGAGCAGCACTCCATGCCGTCGAGAAGGTAATTCGTCATGCTTAGCTAGCTTGAGCTTTTGAAAATTTGAACTTTTATAATTTGTACTTCAATGAAAAGAGTTAACCAACTGGCGATGGAAGTCGAAATTGTTAGGCATACGGTTAACAATTTTGCTGAGATCAACGACAACTATGAAAGACATGATATTGAATTGAGTCGATTGACAATGACAGTATAATAAGCTACTTGCTTGGTTAATAAAAGGTGGCTTTTAGTTGTTGCTTTTTTTCCCTCTCTACAAATGGTATGAATTTCAAATACTATAAATACAGGGCCTGAAGACTGCTATCATCGAGGGAGATGTGGTGGGCGGCACATGTGTAAACAGAGGATGTGTTCCTTCGAAAGCTCTTCTGGCTGTTAGTGGTCGGATGCGGGAACTTCAGAATGAGCATCATATGAAAGCTTTAGGTCTGCAGGTAATGATTATCACGTTTTCCTGCTTTTAAAATCCTAATAACTTGATAAACACGCTCGATCTTTGAAAAAGGAAGAAAGCAATATGTCGTTTTTAAGAACTAAAGAGTATATGTAATTTAATATAATTTTACGTAAATATTTGTCAAAGCTTTGATTTTGCAGCACTTTGATTTCAAAACATATGACAGGTTTCAGCTGCTGGGTATGACAGACAGGGAGTTGCTGATCATGCAAACAACCTTGCTTCAAAAATTCGTAACAATTTAACAAATTCAATGAAGGCCCTTGGCGTGGACATATTGACCGGTGTTGGCACAATTTTGGTGAGTTAAAATGTATGTTGTATAGAGTTGGCGGAACTACAATTTACAAATTCTTGTACTCAGACAAAGTAGCTTCTGATTTAGATGCTTGTAGAACATCATCTCATTTACTGTGTACTGATATTTCATATGCATTACAAGTTATTCATCACAGTGATTGTCATTAATTCATTCAGGGCCCACAAAAGGTGAAATATGGGAAAGCTGGTGTTCCTGACAACATAGTGACTGCAAAAGATATAATTATAGCTACTGGTTCTGTTCCTTTTGTGCCCAAGGGCATTGAAGTTGATGGTAAGATTTACTCTCTTTCTTGCTGCTTCTTTCCTCTAACCATGTTGATTAATAGTTTGATGTAGAACAAGAAGGGAAAAATCCTTAAAGAAAAGGAGAACTTATCCTCAGAATTTAATATAACCTAATGATGTTAGGAATAGGAAACCTAACTAATTAGGAATAGACAAACATCCTAATTAAGTTGGAGGAAACAATAATAATAATATCTAAAAATAATAAACTTTCTAATTAATTAAAAATTCTAGATTTCCTAATTCTATAATGAACAAGATTCCTAAATTGTATTAGGATCCTTATCTTCTTATACTGCATTATAGTCAGGGATGCAAATGTTTTGAAATTCAGGGAAATGCTGTGAGAAATTGTTTATATCCTATCTTATGAGGATATATATATATGGATTTAAACATTTTGATTTTTAACTTCTTAAGAATTATTTACAAGCATCCTGGAGGGTTGGGGTAATAGTCTTATCTATCTGATGATCATCTAGGTTATTTTCAGGTACAGCTATGTATTTATCTCCTATTTTTGCTAATTTTGCTTGTAGAATTCTAACTCATGCATAATGACCTGCAGGGAAGACCGTAATTACAAGTGACCATGCACTCAAACTGGAGTTTGTCCCTGATTGGATTGTAATTGTAGGAAGCGGTTATATTGGTCTAGAATTTAGTGATGTATATACTGCACTTGGAAGTGAGGTGGCATCTCTTAACTTGTTCATTTTCTCTTCATTTTATTCTTGGAAAGAATCGTCTGCGGATAATCTGTTGGGCAAAATTAGTGCTACTTATCTTGAGTGACTATTACCTGAGGTTCAATTTTTTCACATAATGCTTCACGGCTACTGTACTTTTGTGCCAGCTAATTTGAAAAGTTTCATAAATTTTCATAATCTAATTAAATGCTTGCTTTTTAAATTACATTTTGACTACTGCATATTCAAGGTAAAGGATTCATCTCATATCTTAGACTCTCTCAATGCAGTAAAACTTTCATATGTTAGGTTTTACCCAATGCTTAACCATACCTACTCAAATGGTGAATGAATGAATATTATTTTCTGTTTTCAGAAAGAAATGAGCTAGGCTAAATTATTACTTGTCTATGATGACCAATGCCACTGATTAGCACGGCATTGTGCATTTTTCTTTTTCTTAGAATATTGGATTTTCTGGAGTTTTCTCAATAGTAATAGGGGTAATCAAGTTGTCTTTTGTAGGTCACCTTTGTTGAAGCTCTAGATCAGCTTATGCCTGGATTTGATCCTGAGATTGGGAAGTTGGCTCAAAGGGTACTAATAAATCCAAGGAAGATTGACTATCATATTGGAGTATTTGCAAGCAAGGTAATTAGGAATATCATATTTGTTTGCTTCTTATAGCTGTCGTGTCAATATGTTGCATTCATATTTCCCCTTTGTTTTGCTTCTCTTCTCATCTTTTTGGGCACATCACGTTCATTTTCTTCCTGGTATATATTCATATAGATAACTCCAGCAAAGGATGGGAAGCCTGTCACTATTGACCTTATTGATGCAAAGACCAAGGAACACAAAGATACTTTGGAGGTAATTTGAGTTATATGAACTCAAGGAGTTAAGAATCTCTATTACTGAGTGAGTTGAGAGGAACATTCCTTAAAATTATTCATCTCGGCCAGCATTTTTTTATTTGGTCATATTCATCCTTGAAATCTTTGTATTGTTAACTAGTTGAAATAAATTTGGTCAATGAACTTACAGAATGCAAATGGACCTTCTTTTAGTTTGTCTTAATAATGCGACATCTTGTGTGTTTTGGTATTTAATTATTTTAACTTACCCTTGCACAAGGATATGATACCTGAGTAGCAGAAAGTATTTAAAACTTGACTTTCTGTGGTTCCTGCTTCCTTGTTGCCAGGCAATTAGCAACTCAGATTCAAACCATGCTTTGTATTAAAATTCCATGTTTGCCATAATACTCTTTCATTGATATGTATATTTATATATATGTTTTATGTATAATGACATCAATGGTAACTTTCGCTATAGGTAGATGCAGCTTTAATTGCAACTGGAAGGGCTCCATTCACAAATGGTCTTGGTTTGGAGAATGTATGTATCCTTCATAATAATGAGGATGAATTTAGTTAGTTTATTACCTGAGGAGAGAAATGGTTCTGATTCTTTTTTTTTGTTTCTTATTTAGATCAATGTGGTGACACAACGTGGGTTTGTCCCTGTTGATGAGCGTATGCGCGTTGTTGATGCTGATGGAAATCTGGTCTGTCCCATAATTTGTTCATGAGCACATTTTGATGCATGCCTTTTGCTTTTCTCTACTGACACTTGATTTTATAATAACAACCACAAGGTACCTCACTTATATTGTATTGGTGACGCAAATGGTAAAATGATGCTTGCTCATGCAGCAAGTGCACAAGGAATTTCAGGTTAATTGTAAGCAGTTTTGTTGGTTGTGACTTCAAAATGTGGTGCTTTCTTTTAACCCATTTTATGTCTTGCACATGCACAGTGGTCGAACAAGTCACTGGAAGAGATCATGTGCTAAATCATTTAAGCATTCCAGCTGCTTGTTTCACTCATCCTGAAATCAGTATGGTTGGATTGACTGAGGTGCAGTTTTTGATATTTAATATTTTTTTTATTATGTTGCTTCATCAGTCTTTCTTTTTTTTACATATGATGCACTGTACTGAATATTACATGCTCAGCCTCAAGCAAGGGAGAAAGGCGAAACTGAAGGATTTAAAGTAAGTATTGCCAAGACAAGTTTCAAGGCTAACACAAAGGCCCTTGCTGAAAATGAAGGAGAGGGGCTTGCTAAGGTCATATTTCTCAACTGTTTTACTTCTTCAGTAGTGTTTTCTGCAACATAATGCAAATAGTCAATTGATTTACTTCCTTTTGTTGTCCACTGCAAATGAATAGTTAGTGATTATCTTTCTAAGCTGTTCCTTGGCAGTTTATTGGTAAAGTTATTTATAGTTATATAAATCTGTTGGATCATATATGATCTCTCGCTTTGCCTTTGGTGCTGGCATCATGAATTGCAATATGTTTCATCTTATATCTAGTGCACCATATCTGAAAATAATGTAACTGTCAATTGAACGATAGGAATTATTTTATGTTGTATGATATTTTCAAATTTATAAATGAATTGCATATCTGATCTATTCATATATACTCGAGCGAATATGAGTGATGCCATTTTCAAGCACTAAATCTCCACACTTAAACTAGGGTCTTAAACAAGCACAGCATCCAGTAGATATATCTAAAATATAGATCTTTTGTGTTAAAATTGGTCAAGCATTAAATAATACTGAAGCAAGCAAGCAACTAGCCAACTACAGTAGAAAATCTGTTGATTTTTTTGTCCATTCCCTCAGTTGTCCCATCTCTCTTATCTTGCTATGCTTTCTGTTATCATTTAACAAAGTTTATTCCTAGAACTGTTCAAATATCATTTTTGGTACTTTCCTATTTGCGTCTACTTAGTAGAAAGATGTAAGAAATAAAAAGAAAAAAAGCACGATTTGCAAATTAACCTCCATTGGACATCCCATTGGTTGCCAAATGAAGTTTGTTATGTGTTATATATTATATGAACCAGTAGCGTGAGTTTTGCATTGTATGCACCAACGTGATCTTAGAGCTTACTCTCTCTCCTTATGCCATTTCATTTTGTTAGAGTCAGTGGTGTTGTTTCTTGCGTGTCGTGTTGGATTTTAGATTAATTAGGCTTGCATTTGAACAGCATGTTCAATAATCCTATTTTCTGAGTGTTTGAAATGTGTTTTGGTGTGGCCTTGTATGGTGTATGGACTACGGACTCTTGACCCAATTGCTTACTTTTATATGCTTGCGCACTCCTCCCATGCTGTTTGCTTGTTTTCATGCTGCAACCACTAAATGAACCTTTTAGATTTTGAGTCCTTGAAATGCAAGCTTTTCAGTTATCGCTTTGGAATTTGGATTGTAATTTAATCTCATAGGAATAACTTCGATTGTTGCCTTTTTTTTTTTTATCATGCAGTTGATATATAGACCTGACACTGGAGAGATACTTGGAGTTCATATTTTTGGGTTGCATGCTGCTGATCTCATCCACGAAGCATCCAATGCTATAGCCTTGGGGACCAGAATTCAGGCACGTTTTCTTAATAACTAAAAGTACTCTCTTACCTGTACTTCTAATTATGTGAGAGCCTGTATAATGAACTTGTTTGAGGCTTCGAAGAGTATCCTTTTGCTACAATTTTCTTTCCGTAATAAGCCTTTATTCTTTTCCGTGGCTCGTCGTTCCAATCCTGAATGTAATCAAATAACTCAAATTTGCTTCGATATATACACTCCATACTCCTAGAGGAAAATTTTTTGAAGTGCATATCATATTCTTACTAATTATATTTGGCACAATGCAGGATATTAAATTTGCTGTTCATGCACATCCAACTCTGTCTGAAGTCCTTGATGAACTTTTTAAATCAGCAAAGGTGAGTTTCTCATCTGATATTCACTTCTAATATCACAGCAACCATCACTATTTTCTTGTATTCAATGCTAAATGGATAAGAAACGGAAACTGATAAAGGAAATTTCTTGATTTGGATACTGATTGGGAAGGTTGGGCTTGGTTATGAACGTATTATACCCACACACGCCTTCAAATGGAAAATTACTGAATGCAGAACCAGAATGCATGTATTATTGACAAAAATGTCTAATTAGATTGAGCTACTCTGCCATAAAAAATGCGTAAGCATATATTTCCTCAAATACATGTCGTTGGAGTTAATATCTGTTATCAGAAACAATTATCTAATTTCCAGACACATTTGTTGCAAATATAGCTGAAGAAAGCATTATCCGTGTTCAAGCTAGTGACGTTAGTTTTTAATTTACGAGGCAGGTTGAAGCTCACGTGTCAAGTAAAGAGAGTGAACCAGTTGCAGTCTAGGCAGCACAAGCACAAAATTTTGGAGAACTATGCTTGTGTTAGGAAGTGTCCAGAAATTGAGTTCTAGCAGGAAAGAGAAGTTGACAACTTTGCTACGCTATTATAAGGAACACATCAAAATTTTACCATTTTCTGGGAATCTCATCGGGTTTGTTGTATTGGTTTCTTGAGTTTGTTGTTAATTCCATTTAAGAACTCCACTTCATAGGTGTAAGTGTAAGATTCTCTGTATGCTTTAATTTTGGACAATGTGACCGCACCAGTTCTTAATAGAGTTAGTGTTTGGATGTCGTCATCCCCCAGTGGACGAGATACAAGGATAATATCACAGTTGGAAGATGTTATTGGCGATGAATGTTCGATTTTGTCCCCCTAACGATTATATTTTTAAATTATATAATTTAAACGTATTTAGACATGCAAAAATGCGTTTAGTTATGTAAAACAAATACATTCTGCTACATTAAATTTTTAACATATTTTAATTATAAAAACTTCAAGGTGATTAAATAGTTATTTTTTCAATAGGCAAACTCAAAAAATGATAAATAAGCCTACAAGATGAGCATGAATGGAAGTCTCAACTCTCATGGTAATGCCATTCCCAACAAATTCTCCACTGAGATAATGCACCATATAAAATGACACATGCAGCACCAAACAGAAAATGGTAGATTCAAAATCCGTATTCTCCCTCAGGGGTTTAGAACTTGCCCACGGGGGAAAGTCAAAACTAGCAACTTCAACGGAACAAGCTATATGCTCAGTTCACATTGTCATCATGCCAAGCGACTTGCAACCAGTCCTCCCAACATAATGACCAAATTAACAATCCAATGTTAGAAAGCAAAAAAGGAAAAAAAAAAAAAAAAAAGAAAGTCCTTATAATTTACTTAAAAACATCTATTTTTACCAATTCTTTAAAAATTATAAAATTAGTATTTTTTTTTCCCTTCTATTAAACTGTCTTTTCGCTGAAATATAAGCATGCATGACAAGGCAAAAACAGCGTAAGATGGTGCATAAGCAGCAATTTAAGCCTCCAGAAGAGAAGAAACATTTCACTAAAAAGAAACCAAGAACAAGAATCGCAAGGCTCAACAACCTTAAACAGAATCAATAAGAATTACCCCCAAAATAAAAATTGTCTTTAACCGTAAGGCCATTGAAGCAAAGCCCAATAAAATACTACACTATTAGATAAACCCTAACATGGAAATACTTGAAAACAAACAGCTCCACTACTCTTCCTCAGTACCGCTCTTCTTGTTATGCTTCCTGGCATACCTCTGGTTCCTCAAGAACTTGGGATCCATCTAAACACAAAATCACCAAGAAAGCAAGTCAATAGAAACAACAACTATTGATTTGAACAAAAATCATTGAAGAACATTAGTAACCAAACGACTTTACCCCTTTGGTGGAGGTATGACGGTGCCTCTTAGGCTTCTTGATCCCATTTTTATGGGCCTTGTAAGACTGGTTATGAGCAGTGTGATTCTTCGACTTGGCCATCTCTGCAACACAACCGTTTAAGTTAAA
>CAOGCB010729775.1:0-11762 GCA_948266635.1 Cnidoscolus chayamansa
AACGGACGTTCCTTGATTAATTACGATCTAAGGAAAGATTGGTTGTTCAAAGCGTCTTCAACAACTAGAACTAGCCTATTAGAAATCTAAGAAAATTATTTTTGCTTCAATGATCAATTCCAATGATTGAATGGAAAATACCCTTCTAACTGGAGCGCTTTTCATCGATATTCATTACATTTTTATTGTTTAATTTTTGTTTTAATTAGTTTAATTAATTTCTTTAATTTCAAAACCCCCCCTTTTTTGTTTAATTTTAGTTTTTGGTTTAAATTATGTCATTAACGAATTTATTCAGTTAACTTTCTCCCTGTAGGATCGACCCTTGCTTACCTCTCTACAAGTTATTTGTTGCAGGAGCCAGGAATTTATTTTTGGTGGATTCGACACCCCTCAAGGTGGAATTAATAGACCTCTAAGTAATATTATAATCTCTTCCATCATATTGCTTCTCATATTTTCCATCTCTAATTGCAAGCAATCAACCTCTTTTTAAATGCTTTACACGTTGCAAGACAATATTTTGTGATTGATATGATGTGGATGATCTACTAGAAGATGAACTAATATGAGGATAAAAAGTAGAAGCTTCAGATCCAAGAACATAAACCTTTCGTCTTTTTTCACCTCCAACGACATCAAGGTATAGTTGGTTTTCATCATACTATCTGGCATTGATTGTGAGAGTTCCTCCCTTCTTGCAACAATGACCTCCTCAATATAAAAGAAAAACAAAAGAAATCAATTACTTTATTTCCAACTAATTTTTTATATTTAAATAATAAAATTAATTTTAATTTAAAAATATAAAAGGATACCATGTCACACCCACTTTGTTATACCTAGTTAGAGTCATGATATATTATGTGAGACACACAATATATTATGTTATAGACACTTTATTAACAATAGAAGATTATTAATACAATAACAATCATGTTTAAGGTTTAAGCTAAGCACAAGTAAGTAGCACTAGAGAATGTGCTAGCTTACATTGACATGCTAGCTTACACTGACATGCTAGCTTAACACTGAAGTGCTTATGATTTAAAAGTTTAATTCAAAAATGAAAAAACACTTTAAAACATGTTTAATGAGTGGAAGTAAAATTTTAAAATAAGCTACACAAAAGCAAAATGGACTATGTAGCAACTATAATTCAGTATATGGGGTCTAAAGTATAATTTTCTAAAAAGACATAAAATATACAGGAAAATGACTTGAATAATACAAAAATAAAACTTAGTATGTCAATTTGTGAAAAGATTAAATGGTGGTGCAATATAGATATAGGAAGAGTTAAGTAGGTCAATGTAAAATTATCAAAAGTTTAAAAGGCAAAACCAATCCTAGCCATCTATGGTGCTACCCAAAATGATCCTAACCCTACATATATCCTTCAACATCAGAAAGACAGTGCAAACAAGGATAAAGGAGCAGGAAACCAGCTATTTCTTCATCTTTCCAAATCGGACAGCAACCTTTCCTACACCATCCACCATAGGCAGCATCCAAGCTTGCAAACCATCAATTTTGGTAAGGTTTTCAAGTGTTCCAGCATCCAAAACATCTTCCTAACATCCTAAGGGGTAGTATGCAACAAGTAGAGCCAAAGAAAATCAGGTTTGGTATTCTTTTGAATTGAGTTTTGATGGTTGAACCAAGATAGGGTGTTGTTTGAGCATAGGTTACAACACACGATTCCTTTGCTTGATATTTTCTATTTTGGTTGAATTAGTTTATGTTCTAATTGATTTATGATGTTGCATAACATATTAGGGTTTGTGAATAAGTGGCTGGAACCATAAATTTGTTGGAGAAAAGTTTGATTCAAGTTGAAACAAAGTAGTATACATGCTGAATTTTGAAAGAAAAAAAATTTATAGTTGTATTTTGGATTGTTACTGATTTTGGTATGAGTTGGAAGGTGAATTTTAAGTGGTTTCTTATGCCAAACTTTACCTAAATATGTCCTAAAGATTCTGTAAAATTAAAAGGACGTGTTGGAGTGAAGAAATTTTGAGTTTAGGTGTTGTCCAATAGTGTATACATGTTTAAGTATGCAAATATGGTTGTTTTGTTTTGCTAATTCATTTTTACCATAGAGGCTATTTAAAATGTGATATTTGAAGACTATAAATACATAAAATTATAGTATTATGTAAGGGTAATTATGGCTGGAAAAAAATCGAGCCAAACCTAGATTATTTCAATTGTAACATTAAGGTGTTGGAATGATATCAATGTGTGTGTGCATAATTTTTATGTTATGTGTTTAATTTTATATGTATGCAAAGATACTTGAATTGGGTTGAAAATTATTGCCTTAGGTCCATAAATATGTTGTACTTTAGGAAAAAAATAATTAGCATAAAAAAAGGTATCAAAATGTTGACCTAATTGAGTAAAAACTCGACATTGTGCGAAGTGTTGCATATGTACTAAGATCATGTTATGTTGCTACCCTATTTTAATCATAATCATATTTTTATTGTTCTTAAAAGTTTTATGCTTGAAACACTTGCATAAATAACCTATAATTGATATAAAATGGCTACGGCCAATATAGTGATCATCAAAAAGTTGTGTTAGCAAGCTTGGGCACAGAAACTGCAAACAGTGATAATTTTTGCATGAGTCTGGAATGGCATAAAATTGTGTCGAATTGTGCATATTGCACATACAAATACATGAAATGGTCATTTGGTATAATTCATACATAATGCAAATATTTGTTTCTCGGTAACACATAACGACAAGTAAAAGACTTTAAATTGTAACATTAGCCTATTGTACTTTAATGGGTATCAGAGTTAGGATAAGGATATGGCATGCCATAGTTCTTAGTAGTACTGTACCATACAGCTGATTTTGATGCTACATGGGTACCTCAACAGTTTAACTAATTTAAAGCCTCACCACATACAAACAAACAGTTTAGGCTCCTGGTACTTGTTTTCGCTAGCACTTGCACTTGGTTGTCTATATTCCCCATATCTAGCATTCGAGCCTATCATAGGATACATGGGCCTAAAAAGAAAATAAAATTTTGCATATAGTTATTATGACACATGCATTTATAATTGAGATATGCAAAACATATTTGTCTATTATATGATTACATGTTGAATTTTGAGGCTTAACATATAAAAAATGGTTGATATACAGTTCATTAAATGATATATTAACTTATTATTATGCTATATTATATTGTTGTATTTTTTTATATACACACTAAGCATGTAGCTCAACGCATTTGTTGGTTTTCATGCGCAGGTAAAAGATAATAAGGCAGTAGGAGATTCATCCACTGATCCACAACAATAGTAGTAGCTAAAGGAACACATCAGCTAGTCTACCCAGTGTTTTGACACTAAATCTAATTTATTAATGCTTGGCATGTACATAAAGTTGTAAGTAGTTAAATAATACATTAGTTGATCTTATGAATTAAATTGTTATAAATATATTTTATGTGAAGAGATATTTGTATTGGGATAAAATTGCAAGATTTTAGAACATATCTAAAAGTACAAGTTGAGGGCCCTTATATATAAGAGAAATTCTACCGAGTGTTAATCTAATTAAGTTAACATATTATAAAAATAAAATATTCATATTAAAAAAAAATATATGCACAACAAAGTAGAGAATAGTAATAGGCAATTTAGTAGTGCATCCTACTCGGGTCTTCATATGTCCAAGTAGGAGGTGCTACATATCATATTTGTATATACTTTGACTTTTGATCCACAAAAGTCTACTTGTCATGGTTACGAGTGTGAGTATGAATAAATAACTAGGTCGGTGTTGGCTTACGACCAATTTCTCTCTCCTGAATTTTAATCAATAATTAAAACTAAATATATTATAAAACTAAATAAAAAAATGGTCAAAGTTTACCATGTTTTTTGTGTTGGTATGCCCTAGGCCTTGTGATTGGACCTTAATTGTATTGTCATAATTTCATTTATAGAAGTTTTTATAAATTATTATAATGCTTGCATGCTTTATTATAATAATTTAATATTTCTAGTTATTCATATTTATGGAAATTAATAATGAATTAAAACTAGTATAAATTTGATTGATGATTATGAGATGATCATGTATACAGTGATATAAATCAAACTTGTAGGTACTTATTGGAGAACAAGGTACTGGATAGACCCACTGTGAGATCACTACATGGATTAAGTGTCATAAGTAATATCATAATAGTTATGTCATTAAAGCCCTCAAACTTGAGATTATCACAGTTTTCTACATGAGAGACAACATATTTTGACATAATCAAACGTTGTCTTTAATCGGATAATCATAAAGGTTGTGATTAAACATGACGAGAATCATGTGGCAGAAAGTGAATAATCAAGATAAAATTTGTCCCTCTTGTGAGAGATATCTTATGGGCCCATCGATAAGTTAGATTGAGAAATACATGGTCGTGCTCAAATGAATTGATATAGTGATTAATGTCATTTGATTTTATCAGTCAATTTTGTAATCGAGAAACTTTACGTTTGGACAATATAAGTGTGACAATAACCATAACTTATGTTCAAACTAGATATCGCATGACAAAAGAATTATGACATGTTCTACTAATTAGGTTGATATCAGGCTACTAATTTTATATTATTTGGGTAGTCATAATGTCTTGTTAGAGGCCGCTTATGACTTGTGGACTTGCAATAGGATTGGTCCACTGCCAACATAATGTAAACCTATTGGGTCGCATACTAGAATGTACTGAATGGACCCGATTTAATTTGGGTCCTTTTAATTTTAAGTATCTGATTAAAATACTTATGTCAGATACTTAACCCCAATCAAATTCGATTAGGTTAGGGTTAAATGGACAGTATAAAAGGGATCTTTACCTGCATTATTTGGAAGTAACGGTCATTTTTTGTGAAAAACGCCGACCAAACAATTGAAACCCTAAATACCAAAGGAGCTAGCACTCTACACCATTTAATGACAATCGTTTGTGTGTGGATACCAGCTGAGGGTGGTCGTTCATTAAGTAGCACCTGTAGTTTGATTATCAAAGGTTTCTACGCTACAAGAGGTAAACAATCATAACCCTTTCATTGAATCTATTAAATTGCATGGATCCTTGAAAGGTTTTGTGTATTATCCGCTGCATTTAATTGATGTATATGATATACGAAACTCAACATTTTGGACATTTTTCCTACTAAAAACAATAAAAACTCACAAATTTGCAAAATTAAATTTCATCAAAATGCATCATAAGTATACCAAAAAAAACTCAAAAAATTCAAAAATATAATCAACAAATATGTATAAATTTAAATAATTATATAAATTTTATCAAGAAACTTATTAATTTCAGATAGAAAAATTTAAAATTCTATTTGACCATTCATTGTATGTTATTGATCCAACTATATAGGTGGATGGCCCAGAAGCATTTGCAGCCCCACGACGGTTCCTAGAATATTGCTCTGATTGTCGAATGATTTACGGATCATTCCAATGTTGCTCCCATTGTCTCCAGGCAACCTCATTTACAAATGATGATCTTTTTCTTGTATTCTTTAAATCTACCACAATGTCGTTATAACGTATTGCAACCCTTTGTTTCCATGCACTTTTAATCTCGGTTTCTACATTGAGATCCCAAAAATATCATTTCTACATTTAGAAGTTTAGTCACATCATTAGTAAATAAAATAAAACATAATTAAAAAATATAATAAAAAAATTCATATATTAGCTTAAATTCTTCCTAATAAAATTCTTTTGTTTCGTGTGAGACTAATTTCCAATTAAAACCATCGATTTCAATTCATTCTTTGAATATATTGATGATAGCTCAAGAACATAAAGATCCAGCCGATAACATGAAAAACAATAAATATATATAGTATAATATTAGTTTAGTATTTATCAACTAATATTAGTGTAGTAATTGAACTTATCGATTTCCTTCAATAAGTTCAAGATATTGTCGTCCTAAAGAATCGATCTCCCATAATAAGGAAGGATGAGATTCATGTGAACTAACAGGGGCAACCTCCGGAACATTAATTTCACTATTAGATTATATTGACTGGTGCGACTCAGATGTAGGAAAAGTACCTTCATCAGATGTCAATGGTATTCTTTTACAAGTATCACGAGAATCACCCAGATTGTGTCTACTTCTTACCATATCTTTATAAAGTATAAAATTGGTTAAAAATGATTAATTTAATAACTACATATCTCAATTGCGTATTCAAAAAAAATAATTTTATAAATAATGCAACTTCAATTTATATATAATAAAAATAAAACATTAATATTTTTAATAAACATTAATATTCGATTTCTAAACCATATCTCCAAATCCATCTTCTATATATATACACATGAGTTGGATTCAATTTCTAAACCCGGACAATTTTTCCATTCCCAATCCCATTCCGATCACAAGAAAGCAGAGAGAACCAATAAAGCAAAACAAATACCAAATTTTGCTAAATAGTTATTTTTAAAAATAAAAGAACATTAATCCAGCTATTCTTTTGATTGGTAATATACAAGAACAATACAGATCATCACAAGCTGATGTTTTGCAAGCTAAGAAAGGCTACATAACTAATCTGCCAATCAGACAGCATATTGTAACAGAGCTGTAGGAAATTGGTTGCCGGATGTGACTGAGGGGTGTGTGGCTAAGCTTATAAGCTGGTCGGAGTTCAGCTGCTCAAGCGAAGCTCAATCAGCATGAAGTCCAATCGGTTCTGGTTCACAATGGAAAGATGGCATACAGTGAGAAATGATATAAGAAAAGTGAAGACAGAACAGGACCAAGAGAGAGAAAGAAAGAAAGAAATTGACGAAGTATGCAAGTTGCTCCATGAAGAGGGCCATTAAAGCTTGAAATTTTAAACAGTTCAATGTAATGGTAAATAGAACCTTGCAGAAGCTCATCAACCATACAAAATCTAAAATCTTCACTCATCTGAAAACATATATTGTTAGTCCATACATGGGTGGGATTAAACAGAATTAGATTAGTTCATTCAAATATGAGATTTACCTGAAAGTAATAATTTAGATTAGTCCATACATGGGTGCTTTCTAGAGGAAGAAACAAATATACAATTTCTTCTTTCAATTTTCTTCTTGAGTCAGATCATACATAATTTATTATTAATTGGGAGACTTGAATAATTGCAGGCTGCATCTTTGCAAGCAGAGCTTGCAATGGTCCAAGCTCAACTAATAAACAGTAGATTTACAATGGCTAATGTTCTTGCAATGCTCCAAACTCAACTAATAAACATCAAATTATTTTATACCATACCATGCTATTTATCCATCATTAAGCAATACACTCTTTCAAGAATAAGACATGCCAGGTGAAAAAACATGAAGGAAAAGACAGTGCAATGATATTTCAAGATCACAAGCCACCAAAACAGGACAAAGTAAGTCTGCAACACAATACTAAACTGTGGTTTATTGGAAATTAAGATGAACCGGAAATAATTTTTGAAGAACAGTGTTTAATAATCCAACTAATTTTTCAAGGAATCATGATGTTTCAAACAAGTCATAAGGGAAAGAAAATAGTTTCTTATTACATGTTTCTCTTATTATTTACGTACTTATTATTATGACTCCATTTTAAACTTGAAACTTAACATTATTCTTGATACTGAAATAAAACTCCATCTTAAGATGGGACATGTGTTCTATTCTTCAAACGTTGTCTTCTTTCAAGTGTTGAGGTCGGTTACAGTTTTACCTATTGGCATCAATGATATACATACAAACACTAAAGGGAGAGGAAGAGGGTGAAATTCATCAAAATTCCATTAAAAAAATCGTTCTATAGTGGAGAGGGTGTTCATTGTTTCCTATAATGGATAAATAAGCAACTCCTACACCTGCTTTTGCTGTAATTTTTACCCTCTCTCTCTCTATATATGAAATTAAGAAATGAGAAGGCTATAGTGGGTGGGCTCTGTATGTGAGTGTGAACCCCTCCCCGGAAAGCATAGCATGAAATAAATGTTGTGTGACAGGACTGAATGCACGTGGATGTGTGTGAGTCGCCACCTTGTTTATTTATTTTAGGAAAAACTAGGAAAAAACTCTATGACTCCAATTTTAATTAATTAACCTAATTTCTAAATTAATTAGCCCATTTGATTAAGGCACAATTTGCGAACCCGAGGAGGATTCAGAGACTATGTCATGCTTTTAACTAACCTTTTAAATGCATTGAAATGCAGGGTCTTAAACTGGGAAAGATGTTTTAGTGATTTGGACTTATTATTCAGGGTTAAATCCCAAACATACCTACGTACCCTTGTTTAAATAAGGGATCAAAGTCGACGTAGTTCGAATTGCCTTTTAAAGGGCTTTGATTTTTGGGGTACTTAGTACAAAAATTGGGTTGTTTGGACACTTGGTGCCAAACTGTTATTTTTTTTAGCATTTGTTGCCAAATTGGTAAGTTTTTTGGGCCTTTGGGGCCAAACTGGAGATTTTTGGGCCTTATGGGCCAAATTGGTGATTTTTGGGCCTTTGGGGCCAAATTGAGATTTTCTGGGCCTTTGGGCCAGATTGGAGATTTTCGGGCCTTAGGGGCCAAATTGTAATTTTCTGGGCCTTTAGGGCCAAATTGATTTTCTGGGCCTTTGGGGCCAAATTGATTTTCTGAGCCTTTGGGGCCAAATTGATTTTCTATGGGTCTCAGGGACCAAATTGATTTTCTGGGCCTTTGGAGCCAAATTGATTTTCTGGGCCTTCGGGGCCAAATTGATAATTTTCTAGGCCTTTAGGGCTAAATTAGGAATTTTGTGGGTCTCGAAGACCGAATTTTATTTTTTCAGTGTTTATGATGCTTCGTGCATGTTCTAATTGAACAAGGTCTTAGAGTTTGGATTTCATACCTGTGGGAGATGTCTTCCGCTTCGAAGCTTCAGTTTGCCGATTTTCCAACAGCGCTAAGGTGAATTACTTATTTTGTCCAAGTGATCAAACACAAGTAATTAAATGCAAGATGAATGCATAAAAGCTATAAAAGAATCGCAAGGAGCGAGGGGGCAAAGAAGAGATCGCTCGTCAACACAAGCAGTAAGTAAATTATCAAAGAATTGCCTAAAGCAAAGGAAGAATAGAAAGCTCGTCAATACAAGCGATGTCCTGGAATGGAGCTGGAGGCTGCTATTTATAGGAGGAAAAAAATGGCATTTCCGGTGGCCTGGGCCGCTATCTTGGCGCCCTGGGGCGCAGTCTCCGGCGGCCTGGGGCGCCGTATCCGGCGGCCTGGGGTGCCTTATCCGGCGGCCTGGGGCGCCTTATCCGGCGGCCTGGGGCGCCTTATCCGGCGGCCTGGGGCGCCTTATCCGGCGGCCTGGGGCGCCTTATCCAGCGGCCTGGGGCGCCGGTACCAACATTTTTTTTCATTTTTTCGGGAGTTTTGTACTTCCAAAAATTATTCCGAGGACACCTTCGGATCCCTCGCGATTTTTCGGACATTTCTAGTACCATTTTGGCATAGTTCCGGGATAGTTCTCCGTTGGTCTTCGGTCCAGCCGGACTGTTTGAAGTCTGGGGAAACAGGCTTTCTGAGCCTCAAAATTCGAGTATTCACAGTTGCCCCCCACTGACAACTATAAAAATGATTTATGGGAGCCAGTAGCTGTCTGAATAGCGAATTTTGAGTTCGAGGGTTTGGACCAGCGTTTTGGCCATTTTCCTATAAATAGCCTTGATTTCTTTCATTTATTCTCATTTTTCATTTTCAACTTCTTGGAGATTCTCTCGCAAACTTAGATCAAGGATGTCTCTTTCACCACTCATCGACATATCCGACTATTATGAAGAATTGGAGGAGCTTCTAGGGACCCCGACGCTTCTAGCAGATGTTGATACTCATGTGTCGATGTACGGGGAATATGCCCGGGTAAGTGCTTTCCACTTTTGTTATTGCTTTACTTTTTAGTATGCATGCTCTAGGGTCATTTATTTGTATATTTCTAGTAAGGAACCAGAAATAATTAGAAAGACTTTGTCTTAGGATCCCGTCATTAAGCTAGATGTTAGCGGGCCTGCTATGTCTATGATCTCACGTGACATATTAGATGAGAATAACCCTATGGGGACACTCATTGCTCCTTCATACTTACAACATTTGAGGCATGTCGACGTAGGTCGAGTCAATCACAAGGGCCTACTCTGTGCCATGGCTGAAAGATGGTGGGACACCACCAATACTTCACTTTTCGTGGGGAGAGTTGACCTTGATCCCATCGACTTTTCCGTCATTACGGGCATTCCATTTGGGACCTGAGAGGTGGAGACCTACCAGGATTGGAGGATTGACATCCCATATAGCCGTATGATCTAGTTAGTGGGGATTGACATGCCCCGGAAGGTTGCTCCTTTCGCTCATTCACAACGCCGGAGCGTCCCCAGGCATTTTCTGATTACTCAGGCCGTGCAGTATTATGCCCGATACAGAGCTGGTGATGTTACGCCTCAGCAAGCAGCCTGGTTCACCTTACTGCTGTCGCTTTCAGGATCCTGTTGGTCGAACAGAAAAGATCAATTTAACCCGGGTGTTCTGAAGAGCCTGGAAGATTTAGCTCAACTGGCGACTTATGACTAGGCCGGTTTGATCATGGCACGGATTTATGATGACATGTCCTGCCTTAGCCGCAGCGCAGTCACAGTTAGCGGCACATATTATTTCTGGGAAGTAATGTAAAGAACATTCCCCTTTTCCTTTTCCCTTGTCTTTCCATTTCCTCACAATCTGACTGTGTGCTTTCTTTTGCAGACTTGGGCTTACGAGTATTTTCCATTTGCCCGCCCTGAGGTCATTCAGCCGGCGTGGAGGCTCCATCCATTAGCCTGGAGATGGTATAAGACGAACCTCCAGCCCGGACCTAAACGTTCACTGACTGAAATGAGGAAGCATTTTGACACCTGTTCATCCGCGCAGGTAAACTTCCTTGTTGTATGAATATGCCAGAAAAGAGGATTATCTGACACATCATTTTATATTTGCAGGTTGAAGTTGGAGCGATGTCTACCCGTCTTCAAGATTGGATTCGTATGGATCCCCGCTTTGAGAGGTCCAACATGTTGGCCGGGCTCCGGTTTGTCTTTAAGCATCCTGTCTACCGGAGATATTACCTTGGGGAGAGGGTGTGTTTTCAGGTCTGGGAGTCCCAGCTTGTCCCTGTGACACCTCCTGAGGATATGCGGGCTGGAGTCCATATGGTGCTAACTCCTCAGCATCAAGAGGGGATTCCCTGCATGGGGCTGACCATATCTGGGAATTATGATAATTTCTACAGACGGTCTCTGATGCTTCCTATTGGAAATAGGCTGGACGACATTCTGAGAAGTACGCGCACTCGAGCTTCCAGATCTCAGACTCCCTTTTCCAATGTTCCTCCTCTCCAGGATTTTCGCCCTCAGGCTCCGGGTACTTCCTCCTCCTAGGCTGCAGGTCCTTCTTCTCAGACTGCAGGCCCTCTTCCTAGACCTTCCCGATCCACGAGGAGAGTTGATGGTAATAGGTGTAACATTCGACCGGTGGGCCGGGTAGTCTCATGCATTTCATTATATGTCGGTTGGCCGGAACCATAATGATTCAAATGTTGAGTCATAGGTGAGTAGAATTAATTAAATGAGGAACTTAAATGAAAATACAAAAGCAAAATGTGGAATAAATGATAATAGAAATAGAAAATAGAGATAAAGGATTGAGATGGAAAGAA
>CAOGCB010730027.1:0-10639 GCA_948266635.1 Cnidoscolus chayamansa
TGGTTAGCCCTAAGATTTATTGTGTTAGAAAACGAGATTAGTATATAGCTATGGCATGCCATTGATTTGCAGATCTGCTATATGTGATATCAGGGATACAGTGAGGTACCCTGATGTGTGGGTGTACAATGAGGTACTCCAAGTGGTTTAAGCTTGATGCGCTTACCACAACGATTGACGGCTTGATCAACCGAGTAGCTTCGGCCCAAACGTATGTGAATAAGCGGCTTCGGCCTAAATGTGTTCTATAACTGATGATCGTATCTGCATAATATTCTTGGGCTAAATGTGAAATAAATAAATGTGAAATGAATTGAATGAGAAATAAGTTGTGTACTAAAATACGAGTTGAAAATATTATTAGAACTTAGAACTTGATATATGAAATAGTATACATAAATTATTGGCAGATAAATTGAAATGGAAATCATTTATAATTAATGTTATTTATTATTATTATTATTTACATCCACTGAGCAAAAATGCTCAGCGTGTTGGTTTTTACCACACGCAGGTACCAGTCATCGAAGGTCTTGATTTGTGAAGGCTGTAGAGACTTGAAGACAAGTATCGTAACGTATGTAAATAATTTTGTAATATTTTGGCATGTACTAGGAACATTGTAGTATTGTAAAGTTAATGTTTATTGTAAGAAAAAAAAAATTTGAAACCGAAATTTTGAGACGGTAGAAGAATGTAATATTTAATTTAGTATAATTAATCGTTTTATTGATATAAATTGTTATATTGAATTGTTTTAACACCACTTATCGAGATTCTTTGGGTCTCGGTAAGGGGTGTTACAGTGGAATCAATGGTTGTCGATGCGTATGATTTATATTGATGTTATACATGCTATTTGTGGTGTGTGTATAACTTACTGAGTATCGTACTCAGCGTTTATCTCTGATGAACGTAGGTGAGAGCAGGAAAAGGAAACAAAGCGATCAGTGAAATTGTAAAGTTTTCCCGAGGTAGTTAAGTTGTACTTAGACATTATCCCAAGACAATTGTATTTTGTAAATTTGCCATTTTGTAACTATCACAGTATGGCAGAGGCAGTAAATGTAATAATGATATATATATGTTGTGTGAATTTAATATGACAACTCTGATAAATATATTGTTTTATGGTTTGATTTTATGAGACAATGTTTTGATGTGAAATGATATTTTAGATTTGATGTTTGATGATGACGTTTTAAATGTTTAAAAAAATTTACAGAGCAACGATCCAATATTATCCCTTACAGGGTGACTGGTGATTTTTCGAAATTAAATTAGGAAGTCATTAGTCATTATGTGGGAGGCATGTCCAGGTGAGATGTGACAGTTGTTTAATAAATGTAAAAACATACATGGTAACTGAACATCACATGACATAATATAAAAGTCATAGTATGAAACTTAGGATATGAAATGAATTTATACACACATAAAATGATATGATATACACGTAACACGATACATAGGATATACGACTTAGTACACTAGTTCTACTATAGTATACACCTGATATGTTATGATAGACACTAAATAAGACATGATAAAATACATATGAACGGATTTAGTAGCTACACTATAAATGTGTAATATAATATGATAGACACATAAAATGACACTATAGACACATGATGACAAGTGATATATATTTGACTCGACCATGTATATGTATTATAAAATGCACCTAGTAAGCTATAAAACATACCAAACATGATATGACATAATATGGAACATGATATGATATAATATGGCGTACATGATATGACATGATTCTCAAATAGTAGATGCATTATATGCATGATATGACATAATTAACACGATAAGGAATCATATACACCAAACATATCATGAATAAAAGTGATAGGCAAAATTATATGAAAAGTAACTGCATGAGACAATATGATGGACTTTTCAAAATTCAAAGCAAGCTATCAATACTCATAAAAGATATAATCACATATCTGAGAGATAAATTAATAAACATATGATCTATGATGATAAACCCGTATGATATTGAATTGAAAGTTAAATTTAATATAAGATATCATTTTCATATGGAACATGTTATAAGTTACATGCATATGAAATGACAGAAATGATTATTAAAAGGATTATTATAATGAAAAAAATAATATGAAACATATGATGACATATAAATACAAATTATAGCATTGAGATATGAGTTACATGGTTGTAAGTGTGTACTTATTTATATTTGTAGAACGATATAAATATGTTATATTGAATAGTTATAAAGTTAGTGTTCTGTGTGTTTGTAAATGTCTATTTTCTTTAATGTATTTTATATATCCACTAAGCGTAAGCTCAACGCATCGATTTTTACCATGTGTAGGTTAAAGGAATTGAAGAAATAGAAGAGCCATCTAGGGATCAAAAAAATAATTATCAAAGTCAATTCTTTCTTAGAGCTTTGACATTTTGTATTATTGTAATTTTGGCATGTACATAAAATGTATAAAAGATATATATGAAAATTATGGTAGATGAGTACGTGATGATAGAAATGTATTTAGAATTATTTGTAACAGGGATTACGAAATAGGTTAAAGGGGCCTTAGAAATGAGAAAATCATATAGGATATTTATGATTTAGGGTTAGTGATTAAGAACCATATATACTAAGAAAAAAAGAGAAAGAAAAAAATAGTGTAGGAATCTAAGATATAACCTCATACAGTAACTGTAAATAGTAATTGTATAGGTACTAGTGCACTATGCTCGGGTCACCACAGGTCTGGGTAGGAGGTGCTACAAGAAAGGTAGCATCCACTAAGGCTTATGGGGCCTATTTAAAGGTGCTTAACCACTTATTTTACTCACCACTTCAACTCTAGCCTTTTTTTCCTTACTCAGTGAAACTTTTCTACGTAATTTCTCATTCTTTCATTTCTCATTTTAGCATGTCTTCTTGCTCTTCCCCCGATGCTTCCAGTCCTGAGAGAGTGAGAGTTTCTTCAGAGTCCCCCATAGGAGGGGAACTAGCAGAGGTCATTGCTTCCCATAGTCACTCGTTCTTTATCCTAGACTACCCCCTCATCATCCTAGGGATAGAAGAATTGGACAAATTTCCTACTGTTTCAGACATCACTTCTTTTATTTCTATTTGAGACTTGGGTCACATTGCCTTTGACTATAATATTTTGACAGAGATGTTTGCTCTTAGCATGCAGACACTGAATTTCTTCACTTGTAGTGACTGTCAAGAGAATGGGATCATCGTGTACGAAGAGCATTTGCAGCCAATTTGAGGTTTCCTCTGGAACCCTTCTTTATTAAGACATTATGCCATTTTAATCTTATGTGGCCCAATTATATCCCAATTCTTGGCGAATCCTAATAGCCTTTCAGGCTTTATGCGCAATGCATCGCTGGAGACTCAACATCCCATTTTTTAGATCCTTTTTTAATCTAAACACTTAGTCTCTTAAGGTTTTTAGTTTTTTAATGCAAAGATGGGCTACCAAATTTTTACCCATCTTTCTTCCTCTCCTAAAAAATGGAAAAAGTCAAGTTCTTCCTCATATCCTTAAGATCCCCTAGATTCTTCGGTTGTTTTCCTGCGAGCTTGAACCCTTAGGATGGTTGGAGGAGTGAGAATCACAATTGAGGAAGAGGCAACAGTGATCTCCTTGAAATCTCTCGTCTGATAAAAAAAATTGACATAAGTAAGATCATCTCCTCCGTGACAAGCACACACCCGCACAATCGAGAATAAGACCGGGACACCAGCAATTTAATATTCTTGTTATGTCTCATCATGTGTCTCCCAAACTAATTTGATCTCTCTTCCTTTATTACTAGGTATGATGAAGAGGCAGGCTCAAGAACGAATGGTTGCTCACTGACAGAAGAAGTGAGATCGCCATACAGTCGACGAACCATCTGAATGCCTCGAATTTACATAGTGTAAGCGACGTGTCATAGGTGATGAGTCGAATATGCCACCGTCTTCTTCGGTGACTCAAATTGAGATAGTCACCTCCAGCTCTCCTACACTGAAGTAACCGACTCAAACTGCCTAGTCTTTCAGTCATCTCACCCACCAAATCCTGAGGAAGAAGGTTTGAGAAACCAAAGATAGTCTCTCAAACTGCCAAGAGGATCCTAATGCCCAATGATCGCAAAAGATGAGAGTTATTAGAGCTAGATGAGCTTTATGTTCAAGGCCTCCATACTGAGCTGGAGAATGTCTAGTAAATGCAGGTCATGAGAGAACGAAACACGCAACTTTCGGGAATGTGCAACAAGCTGGAGATACAAACCAAGGCTTTTAAAGCAGCTGCAAAGGAAGTAAAGGACTACCTGGATGTGGTCGAAAGGTCTTAAAAGGAAGCCCTAGCAGAACTGGAAGAGGCGCAACACTGGATAGCTATTGGGCTTTCTCTATGGGAGGAGAATGAGAAAATGGTTGCCGATAAGTAGGCCCAGTTTGACACTACAATGAATGCCCTCCATAATGACTTAGAATACATGAAGGAGTTGGTTGCAGATTCGTTCATGCAAGCATTAACCCTTGTCGAGAAGGAGCTCATTCGCCTCTATCCTAGTAAGTCATTTGATTGGGTGGAACAGGTTACTCCAACTGTGAATGATGATCCTACCCCGATTGAAGGCATTGTTGGCAATGAACTTGTCCCAAAAGAGGGTGTTGTTGATAGTGAACTGCCCCGGTAGAAGGCAGAGTTGATGTAAATGAGGAGAGGCCCCTTAGGAAAATATGCTCCTAACTATGTAAATCTTTTCCTTTTTAATTAAAGTTCTTGTTTTGGCTATGACATCCTACTTATTGTGTCTAAGTTATACTTTTATTTATCTGGACTCATTTTGCCTTGCTTATTTTAAAATGGTATATATAAAATTATTGATGCATAATTACTCTAATTCGTGATTAATCATTAATAAAATAGGCACTTTTTCCAAATCGCTAATACAAATTTGATAAGGGTTAAAGAAACTTGATCAAAATCAGTGCCAAAAGGGATGAAGATTTTATTTAGTTGAGACAATAAGGTTACATTGTCTTTCATGTTAAGGAAAAAGTTAAAGTATAATGAAGGATGATCCATTAGACATCCAAAAATTTCTTTCCTGGTTTGTTTATAAGAACACAACATAAGCCATAAAGATGTTTTAATTTAGATGCCTCTTTTACTTGGACTTGACTTTTAAGCAGAAATTCGCTCCTTCTCATCTTAGACATCCTTAGGCACAGTACCGCCTAACAATATCAGAGTTTATTGTACTCAATAACTCTTCCCCATCCATCCAAACCAGTGTGAGTGCTCTACCGGAGAAAGCCTTATCTACCACATATGGTCCCTCATGAGTTAGAGCCCATTTTCCTCGAGGTTCACTAAGATTAGAGGGGCTTATTTTCAAGACCAGATCTCTCGGCTTCCTTCTCAACGTTTACGCAATATGTTGGGTCTTCCCTAACTCTGATTGATAACATTTGTTTGCTTGCACCCTCTTCCACCTTGGACATGGCTACCAATGTGGCCAAAACATCAACATATTGGTTCTTTTCATGCCCCAAGTGTGTGAAAGTTACTTCATAAAATTTGTCGATCAATTTAGTGAGGTATTTCTGATAAGGAATGAGTTTTGGGTCCCTAGTTTGCCATTCCCCTTTCACTTGATAAATTATCAAGGCTAAATCACCAAACACTTCTAATTTCCTTATCTTCATTTCCGTAGTTGCTTGTAACCCACTCATGCATGCTTCGTACTTAGCCACATTGTTGGTGCATGTGAATTTTAGCTTTACCGTTATGGGAAGTGCTTCCCATTTGGGGAGATCAAGACCGAGCCGATTCCAGTTCCAAACATTTTAACGACACTATCAAAGTACATTTTCCAGACATCGCTTTATTCTTCCTTCTCTTCTTCAATGGAATTGTTCTGTTCGTCAGGGAATTCAAAATCCAAATAGTCATTTCCATCAATCGGATTGTCTGCTAGTAGGTAAGCTAGCATGCAAACTAGCATGCTACCTTTTACTCCTTTTCTTATCATGTATACGGTATTGTACTAAGACAGTAGGACCTGAAACTTAGCTATCCGCCCAGGGACGAAGGGGCTTTTAAAGATGTACTTAAGCAAATCCATCGGGAGATCAGCCGGGTTGTATAGTTTAGCATGTAATGTTTAAGGCAATGAGTCATCCAAGGAGGGAACAACAAGTTTTCTCTACCAAGGAGTAGCAAACTTCGTAATCATTGAACTTCTTGCTTAGGTAATAAATGGCTCTCTCATTTTTTCCCGTGCACCGTGTTGTCTAAGGATTGTTCCCATCGATCCTTGTAGGACCGTCATATACAGAATGAATGGCCTATCAGATGTTGGAGGGACCAAGGTAGGCAGGTTGGACAAATAGTGTTGTATCACCTCAAAAGCCTCCCGATATGATTCTTTCCATACAAAGTCATTCTTTTTCCTTAGTAGCTTGAAGATTGGCTCAGCTTCTCTAGTCAAGTTCGAGATGAACCTAGAGATGGAGTTTAATTTTCAAGGAGGCTCCTGACCTCCCTCACTGTGCTTGGGTGTGGTATTCCTTAGATCACCTTGATTTTGTCCAGATCGACTTCAATGCATCTTTTGCTCACAATAAATCCCAACAGCTTTACAGATTTGGCCACAAAAATGCATTTATCAGGTTTTAGCTTCAGCTGATACTTCTTGAATCTTTTGAAAACTTTGTGTAAAGTGTCTATATGGCTTTCCATGCCCCTTGATTTTACAATCATGTCATCCACATAGAATTCCACTTCTTTATGCATAAGATCATGGAATAGCATAACCATGGCACGTTCATAAATGGCCTTGGTGTTCTTTAATCTGAAAAGCATGACTCTATAGCGAAAGACCCCCTATTAGGTTACAAAGGATGTATTTTCTTTATCGTATTAGCCCATTTGGATCTGATTATACACTGACGCTCCATCTATGCATGGACATCAACCCATACCGACTACATTATCCACCAGCACATCTATGTGAAGAAGGGGGAAGTCGTCTTTCAGGCTAGCCTTTTTGAGGTCTCAATAGTCAACACAGACTCTAATTATTTCATCTTTCTTAGCAGCTAGGACTACGTTGTCTATCCACTCCGGATATTTCATGACTTGCAAGAACCCAAACTCATATTGCCTTTTAACCTCATCTCTAACCTTCAGTAAGGTTGCTGGATCCATTCTTCTTAATTTTTGTTTTATCGACACTGCCCCAAGGATTAAGTGATCTTTGTGTGGTGATTCGTGGATCTAAGCCCAACATATCATCATATCCCTAGGAGAAAACATCAACATATTCTCATACTAATGCTTCAATGGTGTCCTCCTCATCACTGACCACTATTTCAGCTCCCTTTTCATTTTCTTCCAAGCCTAAGTTTACTAAGATGATTTTTTCTTCATAAGGCGTCAGACCGAGCTCATCCAATTTCTCTTGCCAATCCATCACACACCCCTATTCTTGTCTGAATTGTAACACCCTTTACCCAAATTACGAATGGCTCGGATAGAGTGTGCACCTTTTATGTTGTAAGTCTATTAATGGTCCGATTTACTTTAAAAGAACAACTAATATAAATTAGTAGATAGATATCTAACCATTTTAGCTACATAATGCCTTGTTTTTCTCAAACAAATTGACTACATGATACTATAGTTAAATCTAAATTCCTATGTACATGACAGATAATAAAAATAACTTGCACATTAAGAAGTACAAACCAGCTGTAAAACCAATTACCTTTGCAGATCTTCTCTTCAGACTATTAAAAATCTTGTCTCTCAATATATGCGTGTGGTAAGAACCAACATGCTGGCCACTTTTGCTCAGTGGGAGTACAAAATAGAAATAAAGCATATAAACAATGCATAAAACCTATATGATATTATTTTATTACAACGTAGTTATTAGACCCAACATATCACAATACTATTACAATTTATCATCAATATTATTGTAACACATTTATTTAATGAATCTATTATATTTTAAACAATAAGAATTATTAAATCTATGCTACCAATTAATCCAATATTTATGTAAATTACACCTATTACTAATTAATATTCTATTACATGTTTCCATTTCACAGTTACCGTTAACTTACTAACACAATATTACTTAACCACCCATTATGTAAACACACAGTATTTAAAACATACATTATTAAGTCACACATTATATCATTAAGTTAATCATTATTTAGGTCATGTCTTGTATTAATAAGCATTCAGTATTATGGCCCACATACATTTCAGTATGATCGATCGATAGATAAGGGAGTTTACTGAATTAGTGGAGGGCGCATCGGCCAGTCCACGTGGGGGTACCTAACTGTAACCCTAAATATCCATTCGAAATGCAAAATGTGCAGTTGCGGTCCCTATGACATGTTATATCGTTAAGCTAACCTCGTATCCCATATCAATAACTGGGGCCAAGTAATAAATTATTATTTCATTATCATATCCACTTTTTCCTAGATTAATAATTCAATTCATATTCAATCTCCCATTTTCCTTTCTTTCACAATTATCCAACCATTTTTGTTCATCATATTCGTTTTCCATTTTAAGATTTTACCATAATTTATCATTCATTTCATATTGAATATACTCATTCTCATTCTTACGTATGTCTCATTTCAATTTCCATTATATACTATATGTCATGCAATAACATTACACAACTTAATCATACTACATTCATTACTTTTCTATGATACACCAAACCCATTAACCTTATAGTGACCATTTTATTTGTTATTACTTATGATAACTCAATTCAAACTCATATCATGTTTAACTCCTCACCAAACCGAGACTATCTATACTCCTTATACCAATTTTATCATTTTTACACTACATTCATATCTTGGCTGAGCCATACTCCAACACATGCATTACCAAATTCATCATTTCTTTAATATTCTTTTATTATTTATCATATAGTGGTTATTATTTTAATATACATATCAACACTATTAACCTAATATCTACTCCTTGTTAACATATCTATCTTTACATTTTATAGCCTTTCCAAGATATGTATCATGCCCTAACCCTATTCATCCGTGAGGTTTTAATCTAGTATCCTACTTATCATTCATTTATCTTTATTCTTCATGATTAACTTCCCTTACACCTTATTGGTATTTATACAGTGGGTACTTCCTAACTAAGTTATCTACTAAAATCATCCATTCCATTTATTATGCAAGAATTCTACCCTTATTGTTAATTAGTTTTCACCCATTACATCAACATATATATAACATCCCAACCTAAGTTATTATACCTATTACTTATCTCAAGTTATCAAAAAACACAAACATATACCACCTCTCACAAGTTATCAAATATATCATGGTTTATAGCACCTATCTTAAATAAACATTCATATTAGTCACCTAACCTAGGAATAGCTCTTCCTTTCCTTCTTTCCTTTTTCTTCTCCTTTCCTCCTTTCTTCTATATTACGGTTGACTCTTAGAATAGCTTCTTTTCATAGCTTCTCTTCCTTTTGTCTTCAAGTGTCACAATAGCACCTTTCCTTTATCTCTTCCTTCCTTAATTAATGGAATCTCCTTTTCTCCCTATCTCACATGTATGAGAAACTCTCTATAGCTTTTCCTCCTTCTCCTTATTGCAACCGACACCAATTATGATCTTAGGTTTATATGTCCCTTCTCTCTTACCACTTAACTCTACTTAGGACATGTGTTAGCACAAGTGTTCCTCTTAAGTTAAACTGTGATGCCACTAATCTATCTTATTTGACAGATGGATTAATTAATCTCTCTTCTTTGACAAATGGATTTCCATAATGATTTGATACCACTTAAATTAGGGTTTTACTCTTAATATTCACTTGAATCCCATCTTCATTAATTCACTCATTTCCAACCGAGATATCATGGATCATTCTTCATTTGTCTCATCTTTTCTCTTCTTCTTTCTCATCTTAATCCGAGGCATTTCTCTCCCCTTTCTTCCAAAACCAAACCTTCATTCTTCCTTGATCATGTTTTACATCTCTCCATCATGTATAATGGATCATTCCTTATCTCATCCCTCATGAACTGAACCTTTGATGTCAATGTTCAACCAAGTTACATCCTCCATTTCTCTCATGATTCATCTTCTTACTTCTCCACCCTTCAACCGTGATACCATTCTCATTTTAACCCTTATCCGAACCTTCACACCTCATCTCATATCTCTCTCTTCTTTGGTCGTGATTCAATTATGACCATCTTGCATCTAAATGATCATTTCCCAATATCCTCCCATCATGATCGAACCATCCTATCTCCCCCTTTCTATCTCACCCATGTTCAAGCCATGTTACACTTTTAGCCATCTCCCATCTCTCATCTCATTTGTTGACCAAAACATCTCTCCCTCTTCTTCTTTTCTTTCCTAAAATCATGTTGTGATGTCTCTCTCTCACTCTCATCTTTCACTTATGTTTAAGACCAAGACATTAGAACATGTCCTGTGACCGTGACACATATCTCCTTATCTAATCCTTGTTATGGCCGAACCTTATCTCTCTTCCTCTCCTATCTCTACATGACCAAACCAAACCTTATCTTCATCAA